>MU741941.1:47864-110166 GCA_026770625.1 Nicotiana glauca
GACAACATAACTGACCTGGCTAGATTTGACCATGATGTATGCACAATTTAAACAGATTAAGGTTTCTATGGGGTTTTAGACTGGTACCCTTGAGCGGACAACTCAAGGGGGAAGATACGGAACCGTCGATTGCACCGCTGATCGAAAAATTTTACTACAAATAAGCCTTTCCGAATTTTGGGGGTACTGATATAGGAATGGTGCAACCACTCATCAAGCGTTTCTATAGTATTTTGTTTAGCAAGAGTGGAGTATGAAGTTGAGAATGACTATGCAACAATTAAAAGCATGTTGTCATGTATTTTCACGTTAAGAAAGCGATAAATACAACAATTTTATAATATAAAGCAGCTATAAAGGAAGGAAACAAGGAAGATACGTCAGTTTGCTTTTGAAGAAAAGACTAAATGCTTAAAGGAATAAACAAGTAATTTCACATGGGGGGGTACAAATTCACAAAAATGGTCTGAAATGGTAAAAGCCTAAAAAAATCCCCAGCAGAGTCGCCATGCTGTCGCGACCCCTTTCTGACGAAATCGGGTTTATGATATTTTTGGTTGGGACAACTCTTTCCTTTTGCAGTCGCCACCTAACTATTAAAGGTGCATTAGGGCACCTATTGGGTTCATTTATAAGTATGTTTGGTTACCATAGATAGGGTAAGCGCTTGAAATTATCCTAATAGGAAGGTGTTAGGAATCCTTCAAGATCCACTAGTGTGGTTCCCGGCCAAACAGTTTTGTGTGAATTTGTACAATTAGCAAATAAATAAGTATGGCTCAAATAGTAGGGGATTTAAGTTTAAATACACAGGTATTTGAAAAAAGCAATTAAAAAAACAAGATTTTGAAAAGAATTACAATATAAGCATGTTTGGGAATGTAAAGGGGTATCCTAAGTTTGTTTGTAATATGGATCACATCAATGCAATACCCGGTATGACACTCCGCTAAGAGGGGCTACACGTGGTATTAACGCACCGTTCATCATATCCATATCTATCCTTTCCCGCCCCGTGAAGGTAATAAAAGTGAGGGTTGGTATCGACCCCTATTGCATGCTGTTACCCGTCCTTTCCTATAATCCTGGAGGAGTTTAGGATTTCTATCCTATAAGGCGGGTTCTAGGCAGACCCTCATGTTTAAAGGCAAAATACTAGGTGACAAATAAGAATACATAGGACTGCATTTAGGACGAGAACACAGAAAATAGATAAAAGGCTCAGATATACCTCCACAAGTAATGCACATAGACAACATGACTCATACACAAATAAGGTCCACATTTGAACTCAGAATCCTAAGTCATGGTATCTCAGTGATTTTAAAACATAACAGATGCAGATTTGATCTGTAATTCAGAAAAGGGGTCCGAATAAGTTTTGCCTACTGATTTAAACCAGTTGATAATTAAACAACATGCATAAAGAAACATGTTTCCAGTTTTGACAAATTTAGCACCTAATGCTTGCTTAGGTGTAAAACAGTGTTCCAGTTATTAGGGTTACTTAGAGAAGACTGTTGAATTGTATTACTAAACATGCCATTCTAATGCTTAGAATTCCGAAATTATTACCATCTGGGTTAATCTACTTTTTTATCAATAATTAAACTAGAGATGCCTAAGCGGATGTGAATGCAATTCTAAAGGCATGATATCTAATGCATAAAAATGCAGAGTGATGTATATGCAGGACCTGAGCATGAGTTTTTCTAAATGCGTAAGTGTTACATACTTTCAGAATATGCAAAAGATATGGAAATGACCTGTTTATTAGCGTTGTTTTTATCCTAAGGCATGATCTCTAAGTGTACATGGCAGCGCATAACATAATGGTAAAGTGCTAGTTATTAACAGATTTAACACATGATTTTCTAAGGATGCACATGCTGAAACAATAAACATGGGATCTAAGAGCATGATTTCTAATGCATGTATGAATCCTAAGCATGGTTTCCATTGCGCAATTAGGAATATAAACCTAATAACATGTTTTCTACCCTTAACAAATATAACATGCATATTTACCCCCATCCTTTTCACTATCCATCCCCAGAGAGTTTTTGCAATAATATTACAAACCGTTTGCACAAATTACATAATTGGAGAAGTTATACTATAGGGAGCGTACTCATAGGCCTAGAATCTCCAGAATGCCTCAAATGCCATTGGTTCACAGCATTTCACATGATCCAGGTGTGTCAGAGTTCCCTAAGGATCTCAAGGGATCCCGGGCAGTACTCACACCCAGATTCATAACCATATTAAGTAAGTGCAGTGTGAAAGAGCCAGCCTTAATGTGTCAGAGTTCAGAGGGAGCTCATAAGGGTCCCTAAACAGTCATACATTAAAGGGGCAGAACCTAGACTTCTAAGAGTATATGTGAGAGTGCTTGACATAGGTTTAAAAGAGTTGAGTTGGAAATAGTTTTGATAATGATTAGTTTGAAATAAGTTTTAGAAAGCAATAGAAGAGTTTGCCTTAGTGAAAACCAGTTTGAAGAAGAAAAGAAATAGGACAATCAACAACTCAAAACCAAATCAACATACATAGTTCAAACACAAACAGGGAAATGAGGAATTGGGGACAAGTAATTCATATGTGAAAGCATATTTGCACACAGGTTAACACCAGAGAAGTACTACAAAACTTAAATAGTCACAGCAATAGTCTATCACAAAGTGTTCATGCCAGGAGCTTAACAGCATTAGATTAAGGGGTGCTAAATAGAGTTACACATTAGGTTTAGGGGGAAGGTTTTAGGATCACATAGTAACTAGGTGTAATGAACACATGCTTATAATGTATTGGGGTTGGGGGTAGGGCTGAATAGTAGTAGAAAATATAAGAAAGCAGTAGACATGCTAAATTACAGGGAAGGGGTAATCATATGGCAAAATAGGCATGCTAATTGCAAGGGAGACAGCAGAACTACAAGTAGAAGCATAAGAAAAACAAAAGGAAGTGCAATACAAATAGAGACATATTGTTTTGGATGTTGTAAGTTAAATTGAAAACACACCAGTAAAAATGAGAGAATAAGTGTAGAGAGAGGAGAGAAGAGCAGTACAATGAAGGGAAGTAGAGCAGTAGTGTTTAGAGCAATAGAGTAATGTAATCACTCGGTTTTGGCTTGCAGCTGATAGAGTATCAAGTAAATAGCAAGAGAAGCAAGAGAGTATGTATGTATGTAAGAGAGATTTCAGAATAGTGTCATTGTTTATCTGTTATGCTAAAGAGAGGGTAGAATATTTATATTTTAAGAACAGGCAGGAAAATAAGGTAATAAGTACTGACTTGGCACAATTATAGAAATAATACAAATCAGAATCAATTAAAGACTCGAGCTCCCTTCAATTAGGTAGTCATAGTTCAAACGGGTACAAGTTGTATCAAATAAGGAAATGAGTTACTTATAAGACTGATTTTACCATAATAAGAGTAGTACAAGCATGTAGCATGTAATAAGGACTAAGTACAGAATAATTTCAAGTACGAAAAGTACATGTTAAATAACTAACAACATATTTGTGCACATAAATAAGGTAGGGTACAATTTTAATTCTAAACGTTAGTTAAAAGGATCACGAATGAGATTAAAAATCACACGGAATCAGCACTAACTAAGGAAAGTATCACAAAGCAATTTGAAAAATCAGTACACAATTACAACGAAAATACACAAAATCACAGATTCAGGGAAGATATCACAGGTCTAAGGAAATTACACAAAAATCAATATAAATTGTTATGTGAAAAATTAATAAAACAAATAGCCGGACCTATTAAACGATAAACAACATGTGTTGAACAAAAATAGAGAGACCCTAAGAACAAATTAGAGCAGGAAGTAGAAGAGCATATAGAACATACATGAAACCTAGAATGTTCATGAGAGACATGCAAACACATCACAAACACACTCAAACTCCAAATCGAACCTAGAAGCATAAGGGTTTCTTAACAAAAATGAATCGAGCAAAAGGAAAGACTCAGGTGATGTTTAAAGATGCTAAAAATCACCAAGTAATTGCTAAAAATTTAAAAAGAAATCATTTTTTTTTTGCTAAAAGGTTTTGAAACCTTAGTCTGGAAAATGAGGAAATCATTTGAAATCAGAGAAATCTTTTGAGGAAAACAGGTGAGAACCTTGAAAGACACATAGATCCATCACAGATCTAAAAAGATCGGAGGATTTAAAGCTAGGGTTTCCAGAGAAAACCCAAAGGAGGAGAGAGAGCTTAAAATATCACCGGCCTTTGGCCGAAAAATGTAAATATCTTACTCGAATGGCCATAGGTGGCCGAAAAACTTGGCATGAAACCAGAGTTGGGAGTGGACCGCCTAAGGGTGACTTGAGAGCCTCCACCGGTGACATATGTGTGAAAGACGGATCCATAAGGTCGGTGAGAGGTGGGAACTTCATGGTTTTCGGCAAGGAGATGGCCAGAGAGGGGAGAGACAGTGCTCAGGAGACAAAGGTTCTAGAGAGAGTCGAGAGGATTCAGAGACACGGGTGAGAAGTGAGACTTGGGAAAATGAGAAATGGGGGTAGTCGTTTAGGGTTGATATGGTAAGTATTAATCTGGGCCGTTAATTTAAATTAATCAACATCTCTGATTGAACGAGGGTTGGGCCGGGTAAGATTTTAATTTTGGGTTGGGTAACTAGGCTAGTTTATTGGTTTAGGTGTCTAGGTTAATTAGTCTAGAATTGAAATTTAAAAATGTCTAGTTATTAAATACCCTATAAAATAGATAAATAATTTATAAAATGGCTAATAATTATAAAAAAGGAAAATTGTGCTTAATAAAATAAATTAAAATGATTAATTAGTATTAAAATATAAATTACTAATTATTGAGTAAAAACATAGCACAAAATATATAATTAGGCTATAATTGCAAAGTCATTGCAATTATAACCAGATAGTGCCAATTTGGCTAATTTATGAAATACATTTGGTCTTAATATGACCCAAAATGATATATTAAATCAATAAATGCTTTTGAAATCATTTGTAATGCAATATATAAGTAATTATTAGGGATAAAAATACTGGATAAATAAAAATAAATTAGTAAAAATATGAGGAAAATTATAGAAAAATACCAATTGTTATGAAAACCTAATTTTGACGGTCTATATGCGAATTTAAAATAAATTGAGGAAAAATTGGGTATCAATAGCTATCTTTCTTTACCCGAGAAGCATGAAAGAGTTGTCGGGTAAAGATATGATGGCTAATTTTGACCGAGCGAAATGGTTTGAAGAGATTTAGGCCGCACCCTGGTTTCTGAGGTTCCTACATATTCCCGGTTCTACAGGAATTAGGCCGTATTAGTTCAGGATCCATCGGCGGAGTATGCCGATGAAGTCATTTCAAGAACGGATGCGACATCTAGGGCTGGGTGCGTGAATGGCTTACGGGAATGGTTAGGTTTGATATGGCTTGAGGAAACTGGAGCGGGACCACTCCTGCTGGGATAGCCGTTTCTTGTCGTCTTTCCTACAAATAGAAGCAATACAAGCGTATATTATGCATAAATTTAAACATGATGCAAATTCCCGCCCGACTACGAATGTTGTCTTTAGACGGTGAGGATGATGTCCTTAGGCCATGATGTCTTGGGCCATGAAGCGTATGATAAGGGATTTATAGGCCATGAGATGATATTCTCGAGCTATAAGGATGGTGCCTCCGAACGATAATGCCTTTCGATGCAGTAGTATGATGTGGACAAGACAGAGCTCAGTCCTGCAAATTGAAGGGCAGAGCTTAGCCCGTAAGAAAAGTGAGATACATAATTCTTGGGATAGAGCTTAGTTTTGAAGAAAATTGGAGGCAGATAATAGCTTCGAAAGGCAAGAGAGTAGCCGTATACAAAGATGCAAATATAGGTGGAGGTAGAGCTTAACCTCGGAAGGCAGAATGGTAGCCTTATGCAATGCAGATGCAGATGGAGCTAGAGCTTAACCTCAGAAGGCAGAATGGTAGCCTTATGCAAATTGGAAGGAAGAATAGTAGCCTTATGTAATACAAATGCATATGGAGACGGCGTTTAGCCTCGGAAGGAAAAATAGTAGCCTTATGCAAATCTAAAGGCAGAATGGAGGTAGAGCTTAACCTCAGAAGGCAGAATGGTAGCCTTATGCAATACAGATGCAGATGGAGGTAGAGCTTAACCTCAGAATGCATAATGGTATCCTTATGCAATGCCGATTCAGATGGAGGTAGAACTTAACCTTGGAAGGAAGAATGGTAGCCTTATGCAAGAAATAAAATAACAAATGATAGTGGAGTTTTCTTAGCTGATAGCAGATTGCAGCGTTGTGATTACTGGGAGCATTATAACATACGGAACATCGCTGGTGTGTGCTGATAGCCAATATTGGCAAGTTCAACGGTTCTGAGAATCGTATTCTTGAATAGTGTACTGTATTTTTTAATGATCTTGCAATCCTAGTGCCAGCATCCGAACGAAAATTATGTGTTTTGTAAGGGAGAAGGTTAGTTCGTATCCCCGCTGGCTTGCTCGACTTGTTCGGCTTTGATCTGGTGATATCGTATGTATCATTGGGGTAGCTTTTCTAAACAAAGTAGTTTCAATAATAAACATACATGATTTTGTAAAAGTATGACATAAATTAAAAAATAGCTTTTAGATGAAGCGACGACTGTGACGTAGTTCAGGACATTACCACCTCTCCTGCTATGGAATTTTGAGGGTCCTCATCAAAATTCTACCCAGTTTGATGGTTTGATGTTTCTGACTGTTTCCCGGGCGGTAATCGGTTGAAATTACTTCGGAATTTTGAGGGTCCTCCTCAAAATTCTGCCCCAGTTTCTAATTGCGGGGGGAATAAAATTTTACCTCAATATCTTCTTGATATTCTTGTTGGCGGCTTATACTGCTCCATTTATCTGAGGCCTGTAGGCTGTGGAATTCTTGTGTTTGATCGTGAAAGTTTTGCACATAGCTTTCATCAAGTCGCTGTTGAGGTTGGAGCCATTATCAGTAATGATTGACTATGGAATTCCAAATCGACAAACAATGCGGTCGCGAGACAAAGTCTTCCACGACTTTCTTAGTCATTGCTTGGTAAGATGCTGCTTCGACCCATTTGGTGAAGTATTCGATGGCTACTAGGATAAATATGTGTCCGCTGGAAGCAGCAGACTCGATTGGTCCAATAATATCCATTCCCCGGGCGGCGAATGGCCATGGTGAGCTTGTTGCATTAAGCTTGTTTGGAGGTACCTTTATCATGTCCGCATGTATCAGACAGCGATGGCATTTTCGGACATACTGGATGCAATCTGTCTCGATAGTCATCCAAAAGTAACCAGCCCAGAGTATCTTCTTTCCTAAGACAAAATTGTTCATATGTGGACCGTAGGTCCCACCATGAATTTCCTCTAGTAGCTTGGATGCTTCCTTTTCATTGACATATCTTAATAATCCTAAATTGGGACTCCTCCCTAACAGGATTCCTCCACTGTGAAAGAAGTTGTTGGACAATCTCCGAAGTGTGCGTTTCTGAGTAGGATTTGCAATCTTTGGGTGCTCTCATTTTGCTAAATATTCCTTGATATCATGAAACCAAGGCTTTCCGTCTGCTTCATCCTCAACATGGGCACAGTAAGCTGGCTGATTATGGATTTTCACTGGAATGGGATCAATGAAATTCTTTTCGGGGTGTTGTATCATAGATGATAGGGTAGCCAATACATCGGCGAACTCATTCTAGTTTCTAGGAACATGTTGGAATTTTGTCTTCGTGAACCTCTTTCTAAATTCTTGTACATGATGCAAATACGGGAGTATCGTGGAGTTCTTGGTTGCCCATTCTCCTCATACCTAATGTATAATTAAGTCTGAATCTCCAATCACTAGCAGCTCTTGAACGTTCATGTCAATGGCCATTTTGAGTGCTACGATGCAGGCTTCATATTCGGCCATATTATTGGTACAGGGGAACTTGAGTTTGGCAGACACCGGATAATGTTGACCAGTTTGTGATATTAGGACTGCTCCTATGCTAATTCCTTTGAAGTTTGCTGCTCCATCGAAGAACATTCTCCAACTGTCATAGGATTCTGCATTGTATTCTCCTATGAATGATATCTCTTCATCAAAAAAATATGTTTTCAGGGGTTCATATCCTCCATCCACGAGGTTTTCAGCAAGGTAGTCTGCAAGTGCCTGTCCCTTGACCGCTTTCTGAGTTACGTAAACAATGTCGAACTCACCTAACAGGATTTTCCACTTAGCTAGCTTGCCAATGGGCATGGGCTTCTGAAAGATGTACTTAAAGGGATCCATTCTCGATATGAAATATATAGTATAGGCACAGAAGTAATGTCTTAGCTTCTGAGCTACCCAAGTCAAAGCACAACAGGTGTGTTCAAATAGAGAATACCGGGCCTCGTATAGGGTGAACTTCTTACTGAGATAATAAATGGCTTGATCTTTCCTCCCTGTTTCATCATGCTGCCCCAGGACGCAGCCGAAAGCTCCATCTAACACTGTAAGGTAGAGTAATAAGGGTCTACCTGGCTCGGGCAGGACTAAGACTGGTGGTGTTGACAGGTACTCCTTGATTTTGTTGAAGGCCTTTTGGCATTCATCGGTCCATTTGGTGGTGGCGTCCTTCTTTAGCATCTTAAAGATTGGCTCATAGATAACTGTAGATTGTGCTATGAATCGGCTGATGTAGTTAAGTCTTCCCAAGAAAATCATCACATCCTTCTTGTTCCTTGGAGGTGGTAGTTCTTGAATGGATTTGACTTTTAATGGATCTAGTTCTATTCCTCGGCGGCTCACAATAAACCCCAAGCAACTTCCCAGCAGGAACCCCAAATGCGCACTTTGCGCGGTTTAGTTTCAGGTTGTATCTCCGTAGTCTATTGAAGAACTTTCTCAGATCATCTATGTGTTCAGTGGCCAATAGAAGAACTTTCTCAGATCATCTATGTGGTCAGTGGCCTTCTTGGATTTGATAATAACATCATCCACATATGCCTCTATCTCTTTGTGTATCACATCGTGAAAGATGGTTCTTCAGGCCGAATGGCATCATCTTGTAACATTACACTCCCCATGGAATAATGAAAGTCATTTTCTCAGCATTTTCCTTATCCATCCAGATCTAATAATAACTAGCGAAGAAATCTACCAATGACTGTAACTCATGCTTGGCGCAATTGTCAATTAGGATGTGTATGTTTGGCAAAGGGAAGTCGTCTTTCGGACTGGCCCAGTTGAGATCCCGGTGTCGACACAGACTTGGACCTTCCCATCTTTCTTTGGCACTGGCACAATATTGGCTAACCATGTCGGGTATTCTACTATCCTTAGAACCTTAGCGTTGATGTTCTTGGTGACTTTTTCCTTGATTTTCAAACTCATATCAGGCTTGAATTTTCCGAGCTTTTAATTTATCGGTGAACACATTGGATCGGTTGGCAGTTTGTGAGCCACAATAGACGTACTTAGACCAATAATGTTATTATACGACCAAGCGAATATGTCCTCATACTCCTTTAGAAATTATGTGTATTCTCTCTTCTCCGATGGCGAAAGGTGAATGTTAATTCGCATTTCCTTGACATTTTCGAAATCTCCCAGGTTGACAATTTCAGTCTCGTCTAGGTTGGACTTAGGTCTGTTCTCAAAAGTCTCAACTTCTTTGAAAATCTCGTCAGGTATGTCGTCTTCCTCTGAATCCATGTCCGTTTGTTGCATTGTCTCATTGCATGTCACAGTCGTTGGTTCATCAAGACAAGTAATAGTAATGCCCAAGGCTCGTTGGGCTTTGGTTGTCCTAACGGTCCAATTCTTGAGATGTGCCCCTCTGCTCACAGCCTGTATGGAAGGTCCTTCCTCCCCATCCTCCTCGAGAATAACGTAACAGTCCATATCATTGTCCTCTAGAAACAAGTTCTTCACTGCTACAAGTGCTTCGTCTTCATCTGACCCTTAAATAATGTTGGCATGTTGGAAAGTCTACTCCAAATGCAGTATTTGCTGCTCTAGTGGGTAGTAAGGACCGCGCCATGGTAGCGACCAGCTATTGAATTCTTCCCAGGTGTATTCATATCCTAAACCGAAGGTAGTGCCATGTTTCTTGAGTTTTATGGGTTTATAGATTCCTTGGAGGTTCTTGTCGAGCCCTTTGCTAGGTTCGTACCCACTCCAACTCAGTATACTCTCAATTTTTCTATTCCACCATTTGTCTTTGTCGATAGCATTGACCCGCTCAATGTGGTGGTAAGTTTCTCCACCCAGCTTCCTCCTTCCCTCGATCGCCGGAATGGTCTGGCGATTGTATATAGGTTGCTACCGTCATTGTGAATGATCACTTCCTGGTGATTCTATTCAAACTTTACTACCTGATGCAACGTTGAAGCTATGGCCCCAGCAATATGAATCCATAGCCGTCCCAATAGCAAGTTGTAAGACACTGGTACATCTATCACCTGGAAATCGACCTCGAACCAGGTTAGTCCCATCTCCAAGCATAGACTAATCTCCCCAATAGTGGACCTCTGAGAACCATCGAAGGCTTTCACATTGATTTGTCCATCCTTTATCTCATGCAGCCCTTTACCCAACTTTTTGAGTGTTCCCAGTGGGCAAATGTGAAGACTAGATCCTACATCAATCAGGATTCGGGTGATGAAATAATCTTCGCATTGCATGGTGATGTGCTATGCTTTGTTGTGCCCCAGCCCTTCAGGTGGTAGCTCGTCCTCAAAAAAGGTGATCGTATGGCTTTCCAGCACTTGTCCTACCATATTAGCCACTTCCCCGCTAGTGATGTTACTTGTTACGTACGCTTTATTTAGCACCTTTAACAGAGCAATCTTGTGCGCGTCAAATTTTTATAGCAAAGAGAGAATGGATATTTGTGATGGCGTCTTGTTTAACTGGTCGATGACCGAATATTCCTTGGACTAATTTTCCTCCAAAGGTCGTCTGGACCTATCTCAATGAGGGGCGGATGATTGGAGGCCTACTTGCTTGATTCAGCTAGATGTTTAGGGGTATAGACTCTACCAGTTCTTGTCATACCCTGTGATGCGACAGTTTCTTCAATCATGTCCTTGCCCTTCCTCCTCACCTCAACTGTATAATCCCAGGGTACAACATTTGTATAGAATGGTGGAATGGTAGACATTGCTACTGGGATCGGCGCTGATATCGTCACTTTAAATGGAATATGTGCCTTGGGTAGCAAGACTGCAACCTGAAATGGTGCGGGTGCATTTGCCGGAGGCGCAAAGTCAACCTCAATTAGTGCTGGTGTCTTTGCGGATGGTGATGCTTCCAACTCAAGAGGTATAGACATATTCAACTCATCGTCCTCAGATGGTTTGATCTGGAATATCATTGGATTGAGAGTAATTGTCGGTTTCTTCGGGTTATCATCTTCTGCGATCAACCCGATTAATCCATCGGGATCCCAATCATCTTCAGAGGGTTGTTACAGAGGTTTGGAGCAGGTTTCTTATGGAGGTTTGTAGCGGGTTTCTTTCCCATAATGATATGAAATAAAATACTATATCTTATTCTTCAAGGAGCGACATTTATTGATGGTGTGCCCTTTCATGCCGGAATGGTATGCACAGGACTTGTTTGGGTTAACCCATTGAGAAGGATTCTCAGGGGTTGCAACAGGGATGGGGGTGACATAACCAGCAGCTTTGAGTTTCTCATACAATTGGTCAATAGGTTCAGCGATGGCGGTATATTATTTTGGAGGTCTGTGATCAAAATTGGGTCGGGGTCTAGGGAAATTTTGGCGTACAGGGGGTTATTGATAATGGGATGGTTGAGCATTATATGTTTGGTAGACATGAGCGGGTTGGGAGCATCTGGGTGAGGTAGGCTGGTATGTGGGAGGTGGAGATGGGTAGTAAGTTGGTGGCGGACTTGGTATGAGGGTGAGGGTGCTTGGTAACTTGGGGTTGGCTGGTATGTGAGTGGAGGTGTTGGGTAAGCTTGGAATTTAAGGGGAGACTTGGTCCTTTGTGCAACCATCATGACCCCTACGTCCTTTTTCTTTGACACACCACCGGAATGTAAAGCCTTATTCGTAGCTTTCAAGGCTTCGAAATTTATAACCATACCACTTTTAATACCCTCTTTAATTCTTTCACTTAATTTGATAATGTCGGAGAACTTGTGGTTCTCAATCATCATCAGTCGTTCATAGTACTGCGGGTCCTGAACTCAGATAAAAAACTTGTTGGATCTCCATAGTTCAACAAGATGTGCTCCTCTTCTAAGGCGGGTCTGACCTTAGCAGCTTCGGATCTCCAGTGAGTAACATACTCATGAAACGTCTCTTTGGGCTTCTTCTTCAAATTATGGATATAGAACATGTCCGGTGCGTTCTCTGTATTAAACCTGAATTTGTTCATAACGTCAGATGACATGCTCACCCAGCTTGACCACTTCTTAGGATCTTGGCTGATGTACCAAGATAATGTATCTCCTTTCAAACTCCTCATGAACAACTTTATGCGGATCCTTTCATCCTTCCCTACTCTAACCAGCTTGTCGCAATATGTCCTCAGATGGACCCTTGGATCACCCGTACCACCAAATATTTTGAACTTAGGAGGTTTGTACCCCTCAGGTAGTTCGACATCAGGCTACATCTAAAGGTCCCCATAGTTCAGCCCCTCGATTCCTTTACTTCCCTCAACACCTTGAATCCGGCTGGTCAGTTTCTTAAGTTCCTCGGCCAAGTTCCTGATAAGCAGATCCTGTTCAGTTGTGTTCTCCTTTCTGATGTTGTTTAAATCTTCCATTTTATTCTTGCCTTTGTCCTTGCCTTTAGATGGACTATGATGAGGAGTGGGTGGAAGGCCCCTGGATCTTGTGAAGTAAGATGATGATGATAGAGTGCACAAAATAACCTTTGGGGAGGGGAATAAAAAGAAAGAAAACAAAATAAAAACAAAAGGTAATCAAGTCAGTGAGGATTATAAAAAGTATTGCAATATTTAAACACATAGTGCGGGAATGTAAAGTGTGTCCTAATTTGGGAACCTCTTTGTGCCCGAGGTAGGCCTAGTGTCAACTTGATTTGGAGAACTTAGAATGCTAAATTACTCATTTCATAATGTAATAATAGACGAATCCAAAAACGATATTGAAACAATAATAAAAATGAGTTACTATTGGCACATGGCCTTTTTACATTTAGAAAGCGAGAATAAATCTAGCCTATTTGGTCCCAGAAGGACCTTCTTCGGGTTGAATCTTCTCATTGATCAAATCCTCCAGCTCGCGTAGGCTCATTAGTAAGAACGCCTTCTCGAGATGTCCTTCTCCATTTCCCTCAACGCTCTGGCAGTCATTGACTCTTTTCCTCACTTTTCCTTCCAATTCTAACAGGCTATATTCCAGATAATGTAGCTTTTAACTAGCCTTGACGGCCCTTTCTTTCCATTCATTAAGCTGATCATCCGATAGAAGATTCTTCCACCAGTCTAGCAAGAGTGGGGGAATGTTAACCATTTTGAATCTGGGGACCTCGTGCATGATTTTCTGCAAAACAAAAGGGGTTAGACCTTAACCCCACCAGACTCAACTATTTATACATTTATGATCACCATATCGGCATTTAGTTCTCCAAATAAATGCATAGAACGTGATGATGTCCGTTTGGGTTTAGGGAAACCCAGTGGACTTTTGGACAAGGCTATCTTAAAGGATCATTATGTGGACAACATAACTGACCTGGCTAGATTTGACCATGATGTATGCACAATTTAAACAGATTAAGGTTTCTATGGGGTTTTAGACTGGTACCCTTGAGCGGACAACTCAAGGGGGAAGATACGGAACCGTCGATTGCACCGCTGATCGAAAAATTTTACTACAAATAAGCCTTTCCGAATTTTGGGGGTACTGATATAGGAATGGTGCAACCACTCATCAAGCGTTTCTATAGTATTTTGTTTAGCAAGAGTGGAGTATGAAGTTGAGAATGACTATGCAACAATTAAAAGCATGTTGTCATGTATTTTCACGTTAAGAAAGCGATAAATACAACAATTTTATAATATAAAGCAGCTATAAAGGAAGGAAACAAGGAAGATACGTCAGTTTGCTTTTGAAGAAAAGACTAAATGCTTAAAGGAATAAACAAGTAATTTCACATGGGGGGGTACAAATTCACAAAAATGGTCTGAAATGGTAAAAGCCTAAAAAAATCCCCAGCAGAGTCGCCATGCTGTCGCGACCCCTTTCTGACGAAATCGGGTTTATGATATTTTTGGTTGGGACAACTCTTTCCTTTTGCAGTCGCCACCTAACTATTAAAGGTGCATTAGGGCACCTATTGGGTTCATTTATAAGTATGTTTGGTTACCATAGATAGGGTAAGCGCTTGAAATTATCCTAATAGGAAGGTGTTAGGAATCCTTCAAGATCCACTAGTGTGGTTCCCGGCCAAACAGTTTTGTGTGAATTTGTACAATTAGCAAATAAATAAGTATGGCTCAAATAGTAGGGGATTTAAGTTTAAATACACAGGTATTTGAAAAAAGCAATTAAAAAAACAAGATTTTGAAAAGAATTACAACATAAGCATGTTTGGGAATGTAAAGGGGTATCCTAAGTTTGTTTGTAATATGGATCACATCAATGCAATACCCGGTATGACACTCCGCTAAGAGGGGCTACACGTGGTATTAACGCACCGTTCATCATATCCATATCTACCCTTTCCCGCCCCGTGAAGGTAATAAAAGCGAGGGTTGGTATCGACCCCTATTGCATGCTGTTACCCGTCCTTTCCTATAATCCTGGAGGAGTTTAGGATTTCTATCCTATAAGGGGGGTTCTAGGCAGACCCTCATGTTTAAAGGCAAAATACTAGGTGACAAATAAGAGTACATAGGACTGCATTTAGGGGGAGAACACAGAAAATAGATAGAAGGCTTAGATATACATCCACAAGTAATGCACATAGACAGCACGACTCATACACAGATAAGGTCGACATTTGAACTCAGAATCCTAAAGCATGGTATCTAAGTGATTTTAAAACATAACAGAGGCATATTTGATCTGTAATTCAGAAAAGTGGTCCTAATTAGTTTTTCCTACTAATTTTAAACCAGTTGATAATTAAGAAGCATACATAAAAATGCATGTTTCCAGTTTTGACAAATTCAGCACCTAAGGCTTGCCTAGGTGTAAAACAGTGTTCCAGTTATCAGGGTTACTTAGAGAAGATTGTTTGAATTGTATTACTAAACATGTTGTTCTAATGTTGTTCTAAATGCTCAGAATTCCAGAATTATTACTAGCTAGGTTAATCTATTTTTTTTATCAATAATTAAACTAGATATGCCTAAGCAGATGTGAATGCAATTCTAAAGGCATGATATGTAATGCACAAAAAATGCAGAGTGATGTATATGCAGGACCTGAGCATGTTTTTTTCTAAATGCATAAGTGTTACATACTTTCAGAATATGAATAAGATATGGAAATGACCTATTTATTAGCGTTGTTTTTATCCTAAGGCAATGTTACGACCCCAAATACCGGTCGTGATGGCACCTATCACATTACTAGGCAAGCCAGACCAACTATCAAACCATAACCCATTTTCATTTAATAAGTCATTCGCTAACATGGTTTAATTACCAATTATCATAATAAGTGTTTAAAATAACAAGAAAGATATTCGGAAATCAACAAGACATAGAAACTACACAGCCCATGCTGATCTGGTGTCACGAGTCTAGAGCCTCTAATACAAGTATGAACAAACTACTACATAGATAGTCTAGAAATGCGGAAAAATAATAGGATAGAAGGGAGAGATCAGGGCTGTGTACGCCATGCAGCTACCTTGAAATCCCTGACAAATGCTGGAAGAACAGCTGAAGATCTCACTCGGCCGCTCGGGCACTAGAATATGCACACAAGGTGCAGGGAGTAACGTGAGTATGCCAACTCAGTGAGTAACTAAAGTAAATAATGGACTGAAAGCAGAGACGAGTAGTTCAAAATATATATATTCTAAAATCAGTTCTGCCATAAATTCATCATTTACAGTTTAAAACTTTGAAATCAATTACTTGATAATATGTGCAACAGAGGCTTGTTTATTAAAAGAGTGAAAACAGTAAAAACATCACAACAGGGCCCCCTTGGGCAAGAATTCACTCACAACATAGCCCCTCGGGCAGCCTCTCAGTCATACGTGACTCACCTCTAGTAACACAATATTCACTATCAACACTCGGCTTAGTATTAACTCATAACTATAGAAATCATAATAACCGTTGCAGCGCACAGCCCGATCCATGTATTTATAGTCGACTACGCTCACTGGGGGTGTGCATACTCCAGAGAGGCTCCTACAGCCCAAGCATCATATCGCTGTGGCGTGCCTGATCCAATATATATATTACTGCGGGGCGCAGCCTGATCCATATAAGTATTGTTGCGGTGTACAACCCGATCAATAATATATACATATAATATCCTCACCATAAGGTTCTCAACCTCTCTCAGTCATCAGCCTTACAGCCTCTCGGCCATCATAACAGAAATTAGGGAACTCAGTCTAAATAGTCCTCACCATATGAGTAGAATGATAAAACCAGTTTTAAACATTTAACAGGTAAAAGCATGACTGAGGTAACAAGTAATGTGAAAAAAAGTTAAAATGTCTCTAAGAGTTGCTACAGATCGGAACAAGACCCCAAACATGGCATAAAGCCCATAATACAGTATAAGGATCCAAAATCCAGAATAATATAACATTTCCAAATAAAATACGCAGTTTGATAGTCGCTACGGGACGGACTAAGTCACAGTCCCTACCGGTGCATACCCCCACGCTCGTCACCTAGCATGTGTGTCACCGCATTTATCAAATCAAGTCAAATACCGGGGTTTGTACCCTCAGTTAAAAATTTACAATGGTTATTAACCTCAAACGGGTGAAAATGCTACTCCACGATGCCTTTGCCTCTCGAATCGGCCTCCACTCTCATCGAATCTAGTCAAAATCAGAACGAATACATCAGAATATGCTAAGGTAACAAAGCCCAATCGAAAAATACAAATTCCCAAAATTAGCAAAATCCGAGCCCTGGGCGCACTTCTCGAAACTCAAAAATTTTCACATCAATGGGTTCCTTATCTCCCCACGAGTCTATGCATATAAAGAACACCAAAATCGGAGTCCAAATAACCCCTCAAATCCCCCATTAAAGGCCTCTTAAACTCAAGCCCTAAACTTCTATTTTTAGCCCATTAATCCTCCTAATTACAGCCTTAATTCATGAAATTCTACCATAGAAATGTGTTTTAAGTCCAAAATCCGCATCAGCGGTACCGCATATGCGGTCAATCCATCCACTTCTGGGAAAATTCATTAGAAGAATCGAACCGCATCTGCGGTCAATATTCCGCACCTGCAGCTTCGCAGATGCGGCTTATTAACCGTATCTGCAGCTCTTGACGAACCCCTCTTATAACGCTTCTATGGCTCTTCTCCCGCACGTGCTGCACCGCACCTTCGGTCTCCAAATTGCAGGTGAGAAAACACCAGAAGCAGCAAACTTCAGCACCTACAATTACACTTCGACTATTCCGTTAACCATCCGAAATCACCCCGAGGCCCCCAGGAGCTCAACCAAAAGCACCAACACATCCTAAAACCTTATTCAAACTTGCTCCAATCATAAAAACACCTCAAACAACATCAAATTACCCAAAACATATCAGATTCAAGCCTAAGTTTCTAAAAACCTTCCGAAATACGCTTTAGATAAAAACCCAACCAAACAACGTCAGAATGACCTAAAATTTTGCACACACCTCCCAAATGACACAACGAAGCTACTACAACTCTCGGAATTCCATTCCGACCCCTGGATCAAAATCTCACTTACCAACCAAAAATCGCCAAAATATCAACATCGCCAATTCAAGCCTAATTCTACTCCGGACCTCCAAAACCCATTCCGATTACACTCTTATATCACAAATTACCTCCCGAAGCTAACCGAACATCGAAACTCACATCCGAGCCCTCTAATACATAAGTCAACATCCGGTTGACTCTTCTAACTTAAGCCTTCTTAAAAGCGACTAAGTGTCTCAGATTTCACCAAAACCAATCCATATTCAATCCAACCAACCCAATACCTCAAAACACAGATGAACAAAGAAAATAGGAGCAGAAATGGGGGAAACAGACCGGTAACTCATGAGACGACCAGTCGGGTCATCATATCCTCCCCAACTAAAACAAATGTTCGTCCTCAAACGAGTCAAGAAACGTACCTGAACCCTCAAATAGGTGAGGATATCTGCTCCGCATTTCCTGCTCGGTCTCCCAGGTAACCTCCTCTATGGATCGACCTCTCCACTGCATCTTCACTAAAGCTATATACTTTGATCTCAACTTCCGAACCTGACGCTCCAAAATATTTTCTGGCTCCATATCATAAGTCAAATCATCCTCTAACTGAACCATGCTAAAATTCATAACATGAGACAGATCTCCAATATACTTCCGGAGCATAAAAACATGGAAAATCGGATGCACACTCGACAAGCTGGGTGGCAAAGCAAGCTCATAAGCCACCTCCCCAACCCTCTGAAGCACCTCAAAAGGCCCAATAAACTACAGACTCAACTTCCCTTTCTTTCTGAATCTCATAACACCCTTTCTGGGCAAAACTTTCAACAGGACCTTCTCACCAACCATGTAAGACACATCTCAAACCTTCCTGTCAGCATAACTCTTCTTCCTCGACTGCACTGTACGAAGTCTCTACTGCATCACCTTCACTTTATCTAAGGCATCCTGAACCAAATCTGTCCCCAATACCCTAGCC
The DNA here is from genome assembly GCA_026770625.1 of Nicotiana glauca. Classification (NCBI taxonomy): domain Eukaryota; kingdom Viridiplantae; phylum Streptophyta; class Magnoliopsida; order Solanales; family Solanaceae; genus Nicotiana; species Nicotiana glauca. Next base: position 66,757 of record MU741941.1, read on the forward strand.
TCACCAGGCTCGAACCAACCAATTGGAGATCTACACCGCCTCCCGTACAAGGCCTTATATGGAGCCATCTGAATACTCGACTGATAGTTGTTCTTATAAGCGAACTCTGCAAGTAGTATAAACTGATCCCATGACCCTCCAAAATTAATAACACAAGCGCCTAGCATATCCTCCAATATCTGAATAGTGCGCTCGGACTGCTCGTCTGTGTAAGGGTGAAAATCTGTGCTCAACTGCACCTGAGTACCCAACTCTTGCTAAATAGACTTCCCAAACTGGGAAGCAAACTGAGTGCCCTGATCTGAAATGATGGAAACTAGGACACCATGCAATCGAACAATCTCCAGAATATATATCTCTGCCAGCCGTTCTGAAGAATAAGTAGTACAGATAGGAATGACGTGCGCGGACTTGGTCAGCCTATCCACAATCACCCAAATAGCATCAAACTTCTTCAAACTCCGAGGGAGTCCAACTACAAAATACATAGTGATCCTCTCCCACTTCCACTCAGGAATAACCATCTGCTGAAGCAAGCCACCCGGTCTCTGATGCTCATATTTCACCTGCTGACAATTGAGACACCGAGCTATAAATCCTACAATATCTTTCTTCATTCTCCGCCACCTGTAATGCTATCTCAGGTCATGATACATCTTTGAGGCTCCTGGATGAATGGAATACCTTCAAAATCAACTCCTGAAGCCCATCCACGTTGGGAACACAAATCCGGCCCTGCATCCTTAATACCCTATCATCTCCAATGGTCATCTCTCGCATCATCATGCTGAACATTATCTCTAAGTATGAGAAATTGTGGATCATCATACTGGCACTCTCTGATGTGCTCATATATGTAAGACCGAGAAACAAAACAAGCCAACACCCGACTAGGCTCCGAAATGTCCAACCTCACAAACCTATTGGCTAAATCCTAAACATCAACCGCAAGAGGTCTCTCCCCAACTGGAATATATGACAAACTCTCAATACTCTCTGCCTTTCGGCTCAAAGCATCGGCCATCACATTAGCCTTTCCCAGATGGTACAATATAGAGATGTCATAATCCTTAAGCAACTCCAACCACCTCCGCTGCCTCAAATTAAGATCCTTTTGCTTGAAAAAATGCTGAAGACTGTGATGATCAGTGAATACCTCACAAGATACGCCATACAAGTAATGCCTCCAAATCTTCAACGCGTGAACTACGGTAGCCAACTCCAAATCATGAATGGGGTAGTTCTTCTCATGGGGCTTCAACTGACGAGAAGCATAAGCAATAACTCTACCCTCATGCATCAACACACAACCAATCCCTACTCTTGAGGCATCACAATACACGGTATATGAAGCTGAAGTTGATGGCAAGACCAATACTGGAGCTGTGGTCAAAGTTGTCTTGAGCTTCTGAAATCTCTCCTCACACTCGTCCGACCATACAAATGAAGCACCCTTCTGAGTCAACTTGGTCAAGGGCGATGCGATATATGAGAATCCCTGAACAAACCGGCGATAATATCCTACCAAACCAAGAAAACTACGAATCTTTGTGGCTGAGGATGGTCTGGGCCAACTCTGAACCACCTCTATCTTCTTTGGATTGACCTGCCAAGAATGCCACTGAATTGAGCCAAAAATCACACTTGGAGAACTTTGGATAAAGCTTCTCCTCCCTCAATCTCTATAACACAACCCTTAAATGCTCCGCGTGCTCCTCCTGACTATGCGAATATTCCAGGATATCATCAATGAAAACTATGACAAATGAGTCAAGATAAGGCCGGAATACGCTATTCATCAGATGCATGAATGTTGTTGGGGCATTGGTCAGCCCAAAAGACATAACCAGGAACTCGTAGTGAACATATCTGGTCTTGAAGGCTATCTTGAGAATATCTGAATCCCTGATCTTTAGCTAATGATAACCTGAACGGAGATCAATCTTGGAGAATACCCTCACTCCCTGAAGCTGGTAGAATAAATCATCAATGCGAGGTAAAGGATACTTGTTCTTAACTGTTACTTTGTTCAATTGCCTATAATCAATGCACATTCTCATCGTGTAATCCTTCTTTTTCACAAACAGAACTGGCGCACCCCAAGGGGACATACTAGGCCGGATGAACCCCTTATCTAGGAGCTCTTGAAGCTACTCTTTTAACTCCTTCAACTCCACTGGTGCCATACGATACAGCGGAATAGAAATGGGCTGAGTGCCCGGCACCAGGTCAATACCAAAATCAATATCCCTATCTGGTGGCATGCCCGACAGATCTACAGAAAATACATCAGGGAAATCCCTCACAACTGGAACATAATCAATATTGGGAGTCTTAGCTCCCACATCCCTCACGAAAGCAAGATACGAAGGACAACCCTTCCCAACCATATGCTGGGCCTTCAAGAAAGAAATCATTCTACTAGGGACATAATCAGTCACACCTCGCTACTCAATCAGTGGCATGCCCAGTATAGCCAATGTGACTATCTTAACATGACAGTCTAGAATAGCACATCATGGAGATAGCCAATCCATGCCAAAATGACATCAAAATCCACCATACTCAATAATAAAAGATCAACCCGGGTCTCCAGACCCCCAATAATCACTACACATGACCGGTACACATGGTCTACAATAACAGTATTGCCCACTAGGGTAGATACATGAATAGGTAAAGCAAGAAACTCATGAGGAACACCCAAATAGCGAGAAAAGTATGATGACACATAAGAGTAGGTGGAACCAGGATCAAATAACACAGAGGCATCTCTGTTGCAGACTGAAATAATACCTAAAATGGCAGCATCAGAGGCAATGGCATTGGATCTGCCTGGCATAGCATAAAAATGGGCCTGATCGCCCCCTAATCGGCCGCCCCCTCTGGGGTGATCCCTGACTGACTGATCCCTACCCCTAGCTAGCTGGGTGGGTGGTGGTGGAGCAACTAGAGCTGAAGCTGATGACTGGACCCTCTGCTGGGATAAACTAGTAACATGGTGAGGACACTGCCTCATTATATGTCCAAACTCCCCGCACTCATAGCAACTCTCCAGTACTGGAGATGGGGACTGAAGGGAACCCTTCGCACCCGAGTAACCGACAGATGAACTCGGCATGGAAGAGCCCTAAACTCATGGAGCACGGGATGAGCTCTGAGCTAGAAGGGCACTAAATGATGAAAGGCCCTGGTACAAACTGTGGGAACCATGACCCGATGAAGCTCCACGATAACCTGAGCGATTAGACTGCCCATGTAAGAACTGTCGGCCTCTACCGTGCTAAAACTAGCCCCTCGACGGAGCACCACTATAGCTGCCAAATCCTCGAGGCCTTTTGGACTCCCTTTTCTCTCGCTCCTAGTGACGGACATACTCATTCTCCCTGGCAATATTTACAACCTCCTCGAATGTAGCACCAGTAACCCTCTCCCTTGTCATGAGAATACGAAGCTGATATGTGAGGCCGTCAACAAACCTCCCGATATGTGGAAACCAACCATACTGCATGTTGGGATAACTTAGAGAATCACATCTCATACTATATCATGTCATCTCCCCCTGACGCAGCTCCTCTCGGGGTGATTGTGGTACATACTTCTCTAGAAAGAAAATAGAGAATTGTTGTCATGTAAGGGGCGCTGCTCCAGTAGGCCTACGTCTCTCATACGCCTCCCACCAAGTGAAGGCAGCCCCGAAAAACTGAAAAGTGGTAAATGCCACACCACTGGTCTCTAGAATCCCTGTTGTACGAAGCATCATCTGGCACTTATCCAAAAATCCCCGGGCATCCTCGCCCTCTGCACCGCTAAATGTCGGAGGCTGGAGCTTACCAAACCTCTCAAGTCGACGCTGCTCGTCATCCGGCATCACTGGTACTACAAACTCCTGAGTTGGTGCAACCAGCTGGGATGGAGGTGCCCCCGGTGCTGGAGTCCCTGCACAACCTGATTAGGTGTGCGAGCAACGGGGGTCTGAATACCTCCCCCAGTGCTCTGCCCTTACCATGACCACGACCGCATCCTCGGCCTCTAGTGGTCGTAGCTGGCGGCACTAGTGGTCATCCACCCTGTCCAGTAGCGCATGTCCTCACCATTTATGAGGTAATAGAACAATCGAAGTTTAGTACTCGTATCACCAAACTCGCACGATAAGAATTTCAAGAATGTGAAGTTACCTAAAGGTTCTGCATCCTCTCGAGGATAAATACAGATGTCTCCATACTGATCCGCGAGACTCTACTAAACCGGCTCATGACTCCCAAGACCTATGTAATCTAGGCTCTAATACCAACTTGTCATGACCCCAAATACCGGAAGGGCGCCTATCACATTACTAGGCAAGCTAGACCAACTATCAAACCATAACCCAATTTCATTTAATATGTCATTTTTTAACACGATTTAATTACCAATTATCATAATAAGTGTGTAAAACAACAAGAAAGATATGAGGAAATCAAAAAGACATAGAAACTACACAGCCCACACTAATCTAGTGTCACGAGTCTAAAGTCTCTAATACAAGTCAGGATAACCTACTACATAGATAGTATAGAAATGCGGAAAAATAATAAGATAGAAGGGAGAGATCAGGGCTGCGGACGCCATGCAGCTACCTCAAAATCCCCGGCAAATGCTGGAAGAACATCTGAAAGCTCTCACTCAGCCACTCGGGCACCTAAATCTGCATACAAGGTGCAGGGAGCAATGTGAGTACGCCAACTTAGTAAGTAACTAAATTAAATAATGTACTGAAAGTAGAGACGAGTAGTTCAAAACATATATTCTAAAATCAGTTCTATCATAAATTCATCATTTACAGCTTAAAACATTAAAATCAATTACTTGACAATATGTCCAACAGAGGCTTGTTTATTAAAAGAGTGAAAACAATAGAAACATCATAACAGGGTCCCCTTGGGCAAGAAGTCACTCAAAATATAGCCGTTCGGGCAGCCTCTCAGTCATACATGACTCAACTCTAGTCACACAATATTCACTATCAACACTTGGCTCAGTATTAACTCATAACAATAGAAATCATAATAACCGATGCGGCGCGCAACCCAATCTATGTAGTTATAGTCGACTATGCTCACTAGGGGTGTGCAAACTCCGGAGGGGCTCCTACAACCCAATCGTCATATCGCTATGGCGTGCAGCCTGACCCAATATATATATATATATATATATATAGCTGTGGCGCACACCCCAATCTATATAAGTATCACTACAACGTGTAGCCGATCCATAATATATACATATAATATCCTCATCATAAGGTTCTCAGCCTCTCTTTTTCATTAGCCTCACAACCTCTCGGGCATCACAACAGAAATTAGGTAACTCAGTCCAAACAGTCCTCACCATAGGAGTAGAATGGTAAAACCAGTTTTAAACATTTAACAGGTAAAAGCATGACTGAGGCTATGTTTTTAACAAGTAAAGTGAGGAAATAGTTAAATTGTCCCTAAGAGTTTCTACAAATCGGCACAAGGCCCCAAACATGGCATAAAGCCCATAATATAGTATAAGGATCCAAAATCTAGAATAATATAACATTTCCAAATAAAATACGCAGTATAATAGTCGTTACGGGACAGACTAAGTCACAGTCCCTATCGGTGCACGCCCACATGCTCGTCACCTAGCATGTGTGTCACCGCATGTATCAAATCAAGTCAAATACCGGGGTTTGTACCCTCAATTCCAAATTTACAATGGTTACTGTAAGGCCCCGTGAAATCCCTACTCGAAAACCCGGACCCATGGTGCCAAGTTAAAGGCATATGTTAGCAATTCATAAATATACTTCGCGGCGCGGACCTTTTTGGATTGAATAATGCATTAAAAAGTCAAGAATAAGTTTCCAGAAAAATGCAAGAAATGCGGTCCAGAATGCGGTCGCATAATCAAAATGCGGACAGCATATCTGCTGCAGAGTGAGACAGAACGTTGGTTAAAATTGAAATTAGTTATGCGGTCAAAATGCGATCGCATAATCGAAATGCGGACCGCATAGTCGTCGCATATTTTCCTTTGAGTTTTGCGAGGGTCAGTTCTGCATTCACTTTGCGACCGCAGAACATGAATGCGGACTGCATTCTTATCGGAGACTGAGTCAGAGTGTTTAGTTTCTGGGGAGCATTTTTGCGGTCTATTATACGAACCGCATGTTTACTCTGCGATCGCAAATGCGACCGCATATTTGACTCGTGGCTCCAATTTTCTAATTTTTAACCCGACCTCCATATCGATATATCCGGTGTTATATCTCATTTTAAGCATTCTTATAAGCTTTTTCTAGAGGGAGAGAGAGAGGGTTTTTAGAGAGAGAAAACCTCCACATCAAATTACTCCATAAGATATGGCTAAATCCTTGAAGAAAATCAAGTGAAGCCCCTAGACCTTCATCTCAAGAGGTAAGACTCCATCACCCCAACTCTTATTTGTTTTATTCTTAGATATAAGGGGTCACTAGTGAGGTGATTCACGGGTATAACAATATAACAATGGATTCCTTGTATGCATATCAAACCTTAGAGTAGTGGGAGGTGGTGAATGAAAGAGGGGTACAAAATGATATAAATTGCACCTCTAGGGTTTGCCAATTTGCTTGAACCAAGCTAGAGTCTCAATCTCATCTCTAATTCTCGATTTAATTTGTAATTCTTACTCAATAGATCGAAGTGCTCATAGTTCCGGAAATTTGTAAAAGAGTAAGGAAAGCTTTATTGAGGTATGTATGGCTAAAACCCCTTTTTATTAGAAATTGAGCTTCGTTGTCATTACGAAAGTATGGTAAGAGTTGAATTGGCTAGTGTATTGATTGTCATTACGCATTAATTGATTTGCATATATCCATACATATTCATGAAGGATATTCCTCAATTTGAATAATGTGCCAATCTTGAAAATCAAATAATGATGAAAAGTATAGTTATGTGTTAAAGTATTTGGGCTATAAGCCAACATTGAAACAAAGAGTTATTCGTGCTAGTTATGTGCTCACTTACCTGTGATTACAAATTTGAGTTATCCTTAATATATGTGTTTATGATCACAACTTGTGAAATGAATGTTGAAAAAGGGAAACGACGTGATGATGGTGGCCATGAGTGCCTCAGGAATTCTTATGATATGTGTGGGATAAAGATCTGAAGTGTTGACTAATGAGAACGGAGTAATGCCTCTAATAAGGTGACCTAGCCGATCGGGTCGTGATCGAACGCCATGCCGCACACATGGTGGTAATGTGCTGATATTGAATTTCGGATAAGGGAAATGAAATATTGATTGATAGTAATACCTCCAATGAGGTGACCTAGCCGGTCGGGTCGTGATCGTACTCCGCTCGAGATGGCGGTGGTAATGAGAACAGTGGTGAACACGTGACAGAAATGCCCAAATCTATGTTGTGGAAATTATTTGAAAGATTATTTGAATTGCTTCTTTGATTTGCCCATATTATTTGCTTATATCTGTTTGATAGTTCTTTCTAGTAAAATGGTGTTTAGTTATACATACCAGTACAATTCAAATGTACTGACGTCCCTTTTGCTGGGGGTGCTACATTCGTGTTATGATTGTAGGTGGTTCTATAGCAGGCACTCCAGTCCACCGGCAGTAGCACCTCCTCCACTTTCCATCAGCTATATTGGTGAGCCCCTTTCCCCTCGGGGCCCTGCGTGGCTTATGCCGTTGTTCTTCCCGGAGTCTTATTTTTGTATTTTTATAAGGTATAGCCGGAGCCTTGTTGCTGGCATTTCTGTATTATTCTTCAGTTATATTTAGAGGCTCCGTAGACAGGTTGTGGGTAGTGTCGGGTATTGGAAATTAAAATAGAAATATTGATGTTTGGCAATGATGTGTATATCTTGTAATACCCTTAAAGTGGCGAAATGAAGTTGCTAATGAAAATGAAATGAAAATCGTTAATTATATATTGATAGAATTTGATTAATGGAGTCCATCCCTTATTTAATTATGAGTTGGGTTGGGTAGTATGTATGGAACCTGCCAGGCTTGCTCAGTCGAGTTTACTTGATTGAGCGCCGGTTGCGCCTCCCAAGGTTGGGGCGTGACAGTTACTTACCTCAAATCAGTGAAAATACTACTCCGCGACGCCTTTGCCTCTCGAATCAACCTCCACTCACGTCGAATCTAGTCAAAATCAAAACGAATACATCACAATGTGCTAAGGGAACAAAGCCCAAGCGAAAATAATCAAAAAATACCAAAAATTTTGAAATTAGCAAAACCCGAGTCCCGGTCCCACTTCTCAAAACTCGGAAATTTTCATATCAACGAGTTTCTTATCTCCCCACGAGTCGATGCATATATAGAACACCAAAATGGGAGTCCAAATGACCCCTTAAATCACCCATTAAAGGCCTCTTAAACTCAAGCCCTAAACCTCCATTTTTAGCCCTTTAACCCACTTAATTACAGCCTTAATTCATGAAATTCTACCATAGAAATATGTTTTAAGTCCAAAATCCTTACCTCAACAAAGTCTCTTTGATTTTTCTCCCCAAAATCGCCCAAAGCTCCTAATTCCGAGTTCAAAATTTGTTAAACCATTCAAAAATCGCGAATGATGAAATATATACATTCTGCCTAGGCCTTTCCGCATCGGTGGTCTAAAAACCGCTTCTACGGTCAATCGATCCGCTTATGCGGAAATTTATTAAAAGACCCAAACAACATCTGCAATCATTATTCTGCACCTGCGGCTTCGCAGATACGGCTTATTAACGCATCTGCGGCTCCTAACGAACCCCTCTTAAACCCCTTCTTTGGCTCTTCTCCCGCACGTGCGGTGCGGTGCCGTCCCTAAACCGCAGGTGCGAAAATACCAGAAGCAACAAACTTCAGCAGCTACAATTACACTTCGACTCTTCCGTTAACCATCTAAAATCACCTCGAGGCCCTCGGGACCTCAACCAAAAGCAACAACATATCCCATAACCTTATTCAAACTTGCTTCAATCATCAAAGCACCTCAAACAACATCAAATTACCCAAAACACATCAGATTCAAGCCTAAGTTTCTAAAAACCTTCTGAAATATGCTTTCGATAAAAAACCTAGCCAAACCACATCCGAATGACCTGAAATTTTGCACACACTTTCCAAATGACACAACAAAGCTACTGCAGCTCTCAGAATTCTATTCCGACCCCTGGATCCAAATTTCACCTACCAAACAGAAATCGCCAAAATATCAAATTCGCCAATTCAAGCCTAATTCTACTCTGGACCTCCAAAAACCATTCCGATTACACTCCTAAGTCACAAATCACCTCCCGAAGCTAACAGAACCATCATAACTCACATCCGAGCCCTCTAACACATAAGTCAACATCCAGTTGACTCTTCCAACTTAAGCCTTCTTAAAAAAGACTAAGTATCTCAGATTTCACCAAAACCAATCCGGATTCAATCCAACCAACCCGATACCTCAAAACACAGATGAACAAAGCAAATAGGAGCAGAAATGGGGGAAAAAGATCGGTAACTCATGAGACGACCGGCCGGGTCATCACAGGCAAGATCTATATGTGTACATGGCAGCGCATAACATAATGGTTAAGTGCTAGTTATTAGTAGATTTTAACACATGATTTTTTAAGGATGCACATGCTAAAACAACAAATATAGGACCTAAGAGCATTATTTCTAATGCATGTATGAATCCTAAGTATGGTTTCTATTGTGCAATAAGGAATATAAACCTAATAACATGTTTTCTACCCTTAACAACTATAACATGCATATTTACCCCATCCTTTTTACTATCCATCAAGGGAAAATAATTCAGGGTGCATGGGATAATAGTGTCAAGTAACAAGAGAAGACGGTTCAAGTTCAGCAATCAGGTACCCACCTAAAAAAGGAATTCAATTTAGAATGCAATTCAGGTCAGCAACAAAAGAAGCTCGCGTCAAGAATACGAGTCAGCAGTCTGAGATGATCAACAGAAGTTAGTCACAATCCAGAATAAAGAGCAAAAAAAGACAAGAGGTGAATCCAAACGTTTAAGTTAATGAAAGATGTGAGCTGCTCAAGACATGACTGAAGTCACAAGCATGGTATGTCCGGTTTTGATCTGAAAAGCTGAAGAAGATTGAACCAACACCTACAGCTAACAAGCATCAAGATTTATATCAGAATCCGCATGAAGAACCAACCAAGACTCAAAATCAAGTTTTAGAAGATTTATAGATAGGAATCTTGTAACTCGTAGCTAATAGGCTTAGTTAGTCTTTTTCATTTTTTGTTTTGATGTAATAACGGGACCACGGACCAGAACCTCGACCGAACAGCACCTCACTCGACTGTCGAACTCATCACTCCATCACCTCATCCACTTCTAAACCACACGCGACCTGATTCCCTTATAACCCGGGATATGTAGACTGTCCATAACCAGGACTCAGTTGCACCCTATCTTTTATGGCCAAAAATTAGTCATATTGCTCATCTTTTCTTTGCTTGAAAACTCTTCATGCTTCCAAGCAAAAAGGGGCATGCTGTGAGAAGCTAATTTTTGACCATGTTTTAATTCTTTTCCCACTTATCTCACCAAAACCTCACTTCTCTCCCATCTTCCCACTCCTACTCTTTATAACTCACATTCACACTCATAACCACTTTCCTTTATTTCCTCACAGCACATACCCACTTTTCTTGGCTCCCCACGTCTGTCCCCCATTCAATTACCCCACTTGCCCTCCACTTTATCCCCACCATTATCTTGTACATGCTCACTAGACTTCACTTGATCCCCTCCCTGATCTCTCTTATAAAAAAACACACGCACAATCAGAAGAAAAAAGAAAAAGGAGGAGCAAGGTGGCGAGGAAACTAAAAAAGCTAGCAAACAATTGCGGTCCAAAAACCATCAAAAACACTTTGAACCAATCCCATTTTTCACATGAAACAGCAGCAAAAACTAACCCGTTTTTTAGCCGAGATTGTTGAGGCCACTGTTCGAGTTTACCGGAAGTAGATTTTAGCTTCTGTTTTCCTTTTCGGCCAAGCTTGTCAATGTCAGATTTGTTTGTACAGAGTTGTTGAAAGCTTAAGAAAAGGTCTGTTCTATCCACCCTGGTTTGTTTTAAATACTTTGCTTGCGTGTATCTAGTATGCCGTACGTATCTTGTGAAAGAATTTTCTCTTATGGCTGATTGTTTGGTTTATTTGATTGATAAGCCTTTCTTAGTTTAATAAATAAAATTGATAGACCATAACATTTAAGTGTTAGTTTCTTAAGGAAGAATTCATGTTTACTTTCTTTATTAAAAACTTTGACATGGTAGAATTGGTATGGATTTAAGTTATTAATATTTAGCAAAGTCTTGGAAATAATTGGATCGTATCCTACTGTTTGTATTCTTAGGTTACTCATATCTTATATTAGTACGTTGTCTAGTTTTATCTACTTTATTAGTTAATTATTTAATTTTTATTATAAGTCTTTGATTGATAGTGATATCTAGTAGAAGAAATCAAAAGGGGCCATAGATTGTGATAAGTAAAATTAGCAAGCTGACCCATATTAAATAGTGTAGCCTTTGAAGATAAATAATTTAAGTACTAAAATTGCACGCGTTAGTTTACAAGCCTTACAATAATCTTAAATTAGTTTTTAATCTTGAAATAATTTAGGTGCGATTTAAGTAATTAAACATCATGGCTATATGTATAGTCTCTGTGGCATAATTGTGATACGTAACAAAATAAGTATTAGTATACAACAACCCAGTAAAATTCCACAAGTGGGGTCTGGGGAGGGTAGTATGTACGCAGACCTTACCCCTATCCCGAAAGGATAGAGAGGCTAAATAAGTATTAGTATGCGTAACTTATTTCAAGATAACTTTTTTTTATAATTTTAATTAAGCAATAAAATCAGACATAGGAAAAAGATGAGATCTAATAAAACACAAGTTATCCAAAATAATATAAGCCAAGTTTTAAATCAATAAAGCGACCGTGCTAGAACCACGGGACTTAGAGAATGCCTAACATCTTCTCCCCAATCAACAGAATTCCTTACCGGACTTTGTTTTTGCGGACCAATAATAAAAGAGTCAAACCTTTCTTTGACTAGGGATTCAAATAAAAGGTGACTTGAAACACCAAAAATCAATTCCAAGTGGCGACTCTATAAACAAAATACTCCCTATTCAAACTTGTCACTTTAATTGGAAAAACTCTTTAAACCAACAATCCATAACATAATGCTACATTATCTTTTGGAGGGGTAGAAAAAGGAGGTGTGACAATCCCGGGCAATATTCACACCCAGATTCATAACCAAATTGAGTAATCGCAGTGTGGAAGAGCCAGCTTTAATGTGTCAGAGTTCAGAGGGAGTTCATAAGGATCCCTAAGTAGTCACACATTAAGGGGGCAGAACCTAGATTTCTAAGAGTATATGTGAGAGTGCCTGACATAGGTTTAAAAGAGTTGAGTTGGAAACAGTTTTGATAATGATTAGTTTGAAATAAGTTTTAGAAAGCAATAGAAGAGTTTGCCTTAGTGAAAACCAGTTTGAAGAAGAAAAGAAACATGACAATCAGCAACTCAAAACCAAATCAACATACATAGTTCAAACATAAACAGGGAAAGGAGGAATTGGGGACAAGTAGTTCATATGTGAAAGCATATTTGCACACAGGTTAACACCAGAGAAGTACTACAGAACTTAAATAGTCACATCAATAGTCTATCACAAAGTGTTCATGCCAGGAACTTAACAATATTAGATTACGGGGTGCTAAATAGAGTTACACATTAGATTTAGGGGGAAGGGTTCAGGATTATATAGTAACTAGGTATCACGAACACATGCTTATAATGTATTGGGGGTTAGGGGATAGGGCAGAATAGTAGTAGAAATGCTGAATTATAGGGAAGGGGTAATCATATGGCAAAGTAGGCATGCTAATTGCAAGGGAGACATCAGAACTACAAGTAGATGCATAAGAGAAACAAAAGGAAGTGAAATACAAATAGAGACATATTGTTTTGGATGCTGTAAGTTAAACTGAAAACATACCAATAAAAATGAGAGAATAAGTGCAGAGTGATGAGTGAAGAGCGGTACAATGAAGGGAAGTAGAGAAGTAGTGTGTAGAGCAGTAGAGCAGTAGAACAATAAAGTAGTAGAGCAGTGTAATCACTCAGTTTTGGCTTGCAGCCGACTGAGTATCAAGTAAACAGCAAGAGAAGTAAGAGAGTATGTATGTGTGTAAGAGATAGTTCAGAACAGTGTCATTGTTAATCTATTATGCTAAAGAGAGGGTAGAGTATTTATAGTTTGAGAACAGGTAGGAAAATAAGGTAATAAGTACTGACTTAGTACAAATATAGAAATAATACAAATCAGAATCAATTAAAGACTCGGAATCCCTTCAATTAGAGAGTCATAGTTCAAACGTGCACAAGTTGTATCAAATAAGGAATAGAATTACTTATAAGACTGATTTGACCATAATAGGAGTAGTAAAAGCATGTAGTATGTAATAAGGACTAAGTACAGAATATTTTCAAGTGAGTAAAGTACACGTTAAATAACTAACAGCATATTTGTGCACGTAAATAAGGTAGGGTTCAATTTTAATTCTGAAAGTTAGTTCAAAGGATCACGAATGGGATTGAAAATCACAGAGAATCAGCACTAACTAAGGAAAGTATCACAAAAGTAAAGAAGCAATTTGAAAAATCAGTACAGAATTACAAGGAAAATACACAAAATTATATATTCAGGGAAGATATCGCAGGTCTAAGGAAATTACACAAAAATCAATATAATTTATTATGTGAACAATCAATAAAATAAATAGTCAGACCTATTAAACAATAAATAACATGTGTTGAACAAAATCAGAGAAACCCTAAGAACAAATTAAAGCAGGAAGCACAAGAGCAAATAGAACATACACGAAACCTAGAATGTTCATGAGAGACATGCAAACACATCGCAAACAAACTCAAACTTCAAATCAAACCCAGAAGTATTAGGGTTTCTTAACAAAAATGAATCGAGCAAAAGGAAAGACTCATGTGATGATTAAACATGCTAAAAATTAAAAAGTAATTGCTAAAATCAGAAAGAAATCATTTTTTTGCAAAAGGGTTTTGAAACCCTAGTTTGGAAAATGAGGAAATCATTTGAAATCAGAGAAATCTTTTGAGGAAAAAAGGTGAGAACCTTAAAAAATACATAGATCCATCGCATATCTAAAAAGATCGATGGATTTAAAGCTAGGGTTTCCAAAGAAAACCCAAAGGAGGAGAAAAGAGCTTAAAATATCACCGACCTTTGGCCGGAAAATGTAGAGATCTTACTTGAACGACCATAGGTGGCCGAAAAACATGGCATGAGACCAGAGATAGGAGTGGACCGCCTCAGGGTCACTTGAGAACCTCCACCGGTGACACATGTGTGAAATACGGATCCATAAGGTCGATGAGAGGTGGAAACGTCATGGTTTCCGGCGAGGAGATGGCCGGAGAAGGTTCTAGAGAGAGTCGAGAGGATTTAGAGAGACGGGTGAAAAGTGAGATGGGGGAAAAATGAGAAAGGGGGGTGGTCGTTTAGGGTTAATATGGTAAGTATTAATCTGGACCGTTGATTTGAATTAATTAACGACTCAGATTGAACGAGGGTTGGGCCGGGTAAGATTTTATGTTTGGGTTGGGTAACTGGGCTAGTTTATTGGGTTAGGGGTCTGGGTTAATTAGGCTAGAATTAAAATTTAAAAATGGCTAGTTGTTAAATACCCCATAAAAATAGATAAATAATTTACAAAAATAGCTAATAATTATAAAAAATAAAATTGATGCTTAATAAACTAAATTAAAATTATTAATTAGTATTAAAAATATAAATAATTAATTATTGAGTAAAAATGTAGCACAAAATATATAATTAGGCCATAATCGCAAAGTCATTGCAATTATAACCCGATAGTGCCAACTTGGTTAATTTGTGAAATATATTTGGTCTTAATAGGACCAAAAATGATATATTAAACCAAAAAATACTTTTCAAATCATTTGTAATGCAATTTATAATTAATTATTGGGGATACAAATACTGGATAAATAAAAATGAATTAGTAAAAATATGAGGAAAACTATAGAAAAATATCAATTGTTATGAAAACCTAATTTTGATGGTCTATATGCAAATTTATAATAATTTGAGGAAAAATTGGGTATCAACAATACCGGTGCACACTCCCATTACCCCGAGACCCAGTGGTGAGTTGCTTTCTGAGATCAATCTGCAGCACCCGGAGTCTCTCTTTTGCATTTATTTTCTGTCTACCCCATTTTAGACAGTAGTTAGAGTTTTATATATTTTACTAGCTGCTCATATACTTGTGACACCGGGTCTTGGAACACATGCTAGTAGACTGTTGTAGACATGTGATTTTTACCCTCCCCAATATTTTATATATTTTAGCATGTAAATATTTAGTTTAGGCCTAATATTGCTATTTCAACTAATTTTGACTCTTTTACTTTATTTTGTCACAAAAAAAGAAGAGTTACAAAAAATAAGTTTGTTTTAATGGTTAGTTTTATTTTAATAATTATTTTTACTTAAGTAGGGCTAATTAATACTTTGGTAGTACTTTTATATTTGTTTTTTTATATTTTATAGGTAAGAGAGGGTGGATAAATTCTTAGTTAATTAAGCCAATTTTAAGCAAATTTGGTTATAAAGGCCAAGGTTTTAAAGTTCAATACCTTAGGGCATCATATTTTTAAAATGTAAAAATAACCTTTCACCCTTAAATGACCCTAGACCTAGGCATATAGGACCTAGACCTAACGCCTAAGATCCCTAACTTTTCAATCAGCGGCTGAACACTAAGAGGAGACCCCCCTAACGTCTTCTTCTTCAGCTTTGACACCCAAAACAAAAAACCTTGAACACCCCTAAGCAACCAGCCGCAAAGAACAAAAAATCAGTCGCACCCCCCACTTGAACCTAGCGGCAACCCAGCTGACTACACAAAAAATGAAAAACGGCTTTTCCCCTTTGATTTTTGGATCCATCTTTCTCAACTCACACATATAAACACATACACATTTAGATATCATGGAAGAATTTTGCATTTTCTTTAATTCAAAGATCTAGAAAGTCAAAAGCTCAAAAAACAGAAAACAAAAACACAAAAGGAAGGATCTTAAAGCTGGTTCATTTTCTACTTGTTTACACTAATTTTCTGGAATTACAACAACTATTCGAATTGGAAAACAGAGAGAAAAAAACGCCCAAGCCTAGTCCATGAGGTTTTTTTAGGCTACCACTTAGCATAAGTAGAGGGCTTTATTCTCTCATTTTAATAATATATAGAACATATATAAAATATAGAATATTAGAAAGAAACTAATCCACAATTTGAATCAAAAGTTTTTTATTACTTTATTTTTCATTTTTTTTATTTTAGAACAATTATAAACTACAACTTGAAACTACTCCCTAATTTGAAATGGTAATTTTTAGTTTTTCTTCTTCTTTTTTCGTTTTTTATTATAGTTAATTTTATTTTTCTTTTCTTTTTTATTTTTTATTTTAAAATAATTTTAACACTCCAACTTGAAACTACTCCTAGCCAATTTGAATGTGTAGTTATTTTTTATATATTTATATTTTTGATGTTTTATTATAACTAACTATGAGATATCTATATTTATTAATTAAAATAAAGAAGACTATGTATGTGTGTGTGTGTGTATATATATATATATATGGTAGTTGATTATTTTTATTATTTTCGTTAATATAAAAACTAATAACTAATTATTAACTAATTATGTCATATGACTTTTTTTATGCTGCCACTTGGCTTAAAGAGAGGGCTTTATCCTTTCCTTTTAATAATATATATAGATCATTCCATAAGGTTTTTTTCTAGGCTATCGCTTGGCATAAGGAGAGAGATTTATTCTCTCCTTTTAATAATATATAAAAGATATATAAAATATAGAATATTAGAAAGAAACTACTCCACTATTTGAATCAAAAGTTTTTTATTTCTTTATTTTTTTTTTATTTTAAAACAGTTATAAACTCCAACTTGAAACTACTCCCTAATTTGAAATGGTAATTTTTATTTTTTTAATTTTATTTTTTTTAATTTTTCAACTCCAACTTGAAACTATTCACCGATTTGACAGGGTAGTTTTTCTTCTTCTTTTTTCGTTTTTTTATTATAGTTAATTTTTTTTATTTTAAAATAATTTTAACACTCCAACTTTAAACTACTCCCACCCAATTTGAATGTGTAGTTGTTTTTTACATATTTATATTTTCAATTTTTTCATTATAACTAATTATGAGATATCTATACTTATTAATTAAAATAAAGTAACCAATATATATATATATATATATATATATATATATATATATATGGTAATTTTTTATTTTTTATTATTTTTATTTTTATAGATATTGTTTTATATTTTTTATTATTTTCGTTTTTATAGATATTTAAATTCAAATATAATTACTAATAGCTTATTATTAACTAAAAAACTAATTAATAACTAATTATGTCATGTAGCTTTTTTTTATGCTGCCACTTGAATTAAGGAGAGGGCTTTATCCCCTCCTTTTAATAATATATAGATTTCATTTTTTAATTTTAAAACTCCAACTTGAAGCTACTCACTCATTTGAATGAGTAATTTTTCTTCTTCTTTTTTTATTTTATTTTTTATTATAGTTAATTTTATTTTTCTTTTTTTTGTTATTTTTTATTTTAAAAATTAATTTTAACACTCCAACTTGAAACTACTCCCACCTGATTTGAATGTGTAGCTATTTTTTACATATTTATATTTTCATTTTTTAATTATATTTAATTATGAGATATTTACATTTATTAATTAAAATAAAGTAACCAATTAATATATATATGGTTGTTTTTTATTTTTTTATTTTTTTATTTTTTTTATTTTTATAAATATTTAAATTCAAATATAATAGTTAATTATTAACTAAAAAACTAATTAGTAACTAATTATGCCATGTGATTTTTTTTTTATGCTGCTACTTGGCTTAAGTAGAGGACTTTATCCTCTCCTTTTAATAATATATAAATTTTTGCACCCGACTACCCTTCCTCGTTAAAACACTGTGTTGATTTTTTTTTTGAGTCATTTTAAGTTGAATAAAATATCACATTTCTAATGAGCATGTTATTAATTTTACGGTGGAAAGCTACATCTGCAATTGTTAGCTATAAAGATTTTTGTTTAGTACTTCAAGTTTGTAGTCGTGTAGTATCGTATATCCAAGAAAGTGTTTTTAGTGTGGTTAAATTGAATGCCCGTGGAGCGTAACTTTTTTGTTTTTCGAAGGTTATTACATTGTCGAATATGTAACTTGATCCCTTTATTTTACTATAGACTTGTTACAAGAAGTTTCCGTCAAGAATCTGTAATAGGGCGCAGATTTCATTTGGCTTTTCTTAAATTACCCATGTTATTTGTAGTTTCCTTTCATCAGATAACGCTTATAACTTGTTATTATGATTGTGTATACATTCATAATTATGATTTTCAAAATAAATCGGGGTATGCGTTCGCACAACTTCAGCCAATTTTCTTAATAATAATAAAGTTTTATTAATTGTGGACGACATGAATTTTGACGCGGCAAACAAATGGGTACACGTACGCGTGACTCATTTCAAAATAATCTCGTAATTAAAAGAGGTAAATGCACATAGGTTCTAAAACAAGTAATTAAAAAATTTGATTAAGCCAAGTATGATCAAAGCGACCGTGCTGAAACCACAAAACTCGGGAATGCTTAACACATTCTCTTGGATTACCAGAATTTCTTACCTGGATTTCTGTGTTTGCAGACCATAAATAAGAGTCAACCTTCCTCGATTCGGGATTTTAAACCGCTGACTTGGGACACAATAATTATCCCAAGTGGCGACTCTGATTTTAATATAAATAATCCCATTTTGATTGTCACTTAAATTAAAAAAAAACTCCCTTATATCCCCTTCCGGGATAGTAAAAAGGAGGTGTGACAGTTCTTGTGACTCTGCTGGGGACTAGAACCCAAAATCTCTGGTTTAGGGTTCAAGAATTCGAGCTTTTAATGTGATTGTTACTTGGCTTTGTTTATTATTGATAGGTCACACCTTCTTTTTACACACCCCGAAAGGTATACAAGGGAGTTTTTCTAATTAAGGTGACATTATTCGAAATGGGGTAGTTTATTTGTCAGAGTCGCCACTTGGGATAGTTTATTTATTGTCCCAAGTCACCGGCTTAGTTTGAAATCCCAAATCGAGAAAATACGACTTTCCTTTTGAAGTCTGCGAGCCAGAAATTCTAAGTAAGGAATTCTGTTAACCCGGGAGAAGGTGTTAGGCACTTCCGGATTCCGTGATTCTAGCACGGTTGGTTAAACTACTATAATTGACCTATTTTCTGATTGTAATACACATTTTAGCCTATGGTATCCTTTAAATTATTAGCCGCTTTTAATTAATTTTAGGGAGATTCAACGTTACCTAAAACACGTCTTGAACCATGTCACATGAAATGCACCCGCGGTCCACGAAATATTTTATTTAACGTTGTGGAGATTTGGAGTTGGGTCACATGAAATGCACACCCAAATTTAGATAAATAGAGAAAATTAATTTAAAATAGCGCGCCTAAAGAAACTACGCACTTTCAAATTAATAACAAGGTTTGCGAGAGACATGGAAAATTCAACTAATGGCACACCCCGATTTCTAAAGAGTTAAAATTAGTTAAATAAAGGCCATGTGTTTTGGGATTTTATTCAACATGGCACACCTTAATTTCACTTCTATTAAAAGAGTTTTTGATTTAGTATTTGAGGGCCATAATTTATATGTTTGGCTAATATGGCATACCTCAAACAAATTAACGGGACTAATTACTTAAAGACTAAGAGAATTCGAATTTTTACTCTTAGGCAAATGGTACAAGCTAATTTAATCATTAAAGAACTAGCATTAAAAGAAGTCGAATGTTCAATAATTTAAAAAGCCTAGGTCTGCCGCAGACCCCAAGTGCCATTTGCGAAATTACATGGCGAAAACCCAAAAGAGAGCTGGGCTCCCATAAAAGCCCAAATTCAGAGTAGAATTAACTAGAGCATTTTAGCCTAAATGGGCTAAGACAATGGCCTAGGTGTAAGGTCTGTTGCATGAGTCTGAATTGAAATAGTGACAAAAATCTCTAAAGGTTCATGTAATTTTTCAAATAAAATCACGCATTGGAAATGAAATAAACACGCTTAAACTGAAACGCCTAGACTGAGACATGGGCTATTCGACTCGGGCCTATGTCTGGCCTCATTCGAGGCCCAACATCCACGTTACTTCATGCCAGCCCAAGTTGCTTTACATATTTTTAACACAAACTGAAACCCAATCTTAATACTATGCTGCAATGTTTAGCCGTATCACAACTCATACATAATTGATTTTTACTATCAAAACATAACGAAATTCATTTTTTCAATCAAAACACTTAACATGATTTCAAAACATATGCATATACTTAAGGATATGGATTCGACTGAAAGTTTTCAATAATGACCCTATAGTCTTTGAGTTTATTCATCTTTAAAGGACAAAAACTCGAAACAGACTAAATTATTTGTGAAGATTAAACTGAAATTGAATATCACTAAGATTGCAACTATTTACTCAAAAAAAAACCCTAAAGTGGTACTAACTATCCAATTGAGCTCATACATGACAATACAACCATCCAAAATTCCAGAGAAGGAATTCAAAGCAAGCTGAAACTACAAGAGCAAATAAGAGTCCAAATACAACCATCAGCATAAGATTCAATGTTCATGGCATAACATCATTTCTTGGCATGCTTAAACAGAAGAAATAAACTAACAAGTTGAAAGAAAAGGCAAAAGAAAGCATCAAGTAAATATGAAGATCTTCATTTCTTCAAATCAAACGAGTCATTCTTACATGTTTAGAATTTGAGATGTGTACCTGATAGTGAAAATTGAATCAAAAGAAAGAGAGGAGGTCAGCAACAATGGAACAGTACAGAATCATCAGATTACCTCAAACTCTCGACCAAATTCCAAATATTTTAAACCTAGATGCACTATTCTATTGAACTTTTAGAAATTCAAACTTATCAAAAGAAATTAGAATAAAAAACCAAGCAAATTTTGAGCAATTTTCAGTATTTGGAGTTTGAAAGAAAACTCAGTCGTTTCTAAATTTTTTCAGTATTTTTCAGTCTCTAAAATCTGACTTGAGAATGAAGTAACATGCCTTTTATAGAGGCTTCTTAGGGCAGCAGAAAATGGTTCAGATTTTGCCTATTACTTCTTTTTTAATTTTTATTTTTGCTAGTTAGTCCTTGATTTTAAACTCTATTTTTAAACTTGCCCCAATCCCACCTTCCAAGTAGCTTCCTAAATCAGTTACACAAGATTCTTTTACTTAATTTCCCTATACTACCCGTAAAACCCTCTGTTTTTACTTCACCAAACCAGCATAGGTCAAACCTAACCCAAGACTCCAAACCAAATGGGCTTCCCTCGGAACTGGGTCATAAATGACCCCAAAGCCCAACCCAAATCAGCAAGCAATTTTAGTGATTCATGAAAAGCAAAAGAGAAAACAACTTGAATAATTTCAACAACAAAAGCTTGACTGATTTTTTAAAAGTAACATAAATAAGCTGGAATTAAACTAGATGACCAAATCAAAACAAAATATAATTAAACTAACTCGGATTAATATGATTAAGCTAATGGACTACAAAGAAAAATTAAAAACCCCGATGGCATGAATAACAGCTAAACAAAGCAAATGAACAAACCAAACAAAATCAACGAACATCCTTTAAAAAATGGAAAAGAAATCGGGAAACAGATGGAACAAATATGAACATAAACCATTCCAGGGAAAGGCCTAGGTTCAGAATTGGAACCTCTACCAGATTTCGATTAGAAGAAAGTTGCTTAAAGAAAAGAGGAAGAAAAGAAAGGGAATAGAAGGTGAACACATAAACGGACAGAAAAATAAAATGAAGGAAAGTTTACCTAGTTAATACTTGAAACATCACTGGACACCCCGATTTAACAAAACCAATGTTAATCGCTTGTTCTTTGTCAAGAACAAACGAACAACATTATTTTTATGTTAAATCAACCTTGAAAATTTAGAAAACTCGAAGGTTAGGTCTTGCATGCCACAGATTCGAGGGTAAGGCATTTTGGGCTTTTAGGTCTTCGAACTTAGATTTAAGATTCGAGCAGATGTAAAGGGTTTCAAGGGAGGTTATTTTGGATTTTGGAAAGAGGAAGGGCTAGGGGTTATGGGGTGTGATTTCAAGGGTGGTTTGAGGCGGTGCTGCCACCGGAGAGGGTTGGGGATTTAAGGGCGGCGCTAGGGTTCTTGAGGGTCTCTAAAGAAGGAGGCGAAGTGAAGAGATGATACGGGGAGGGGGGGTATGAGCTATTCAAACAGTTATATGTATTTAAGTAAGTCAGTTCCCAGTTGTCCGATGAATGAAGACCAACATCTGGGATCCTAGACCTCAAACGACGTCGTTTGGCTAAATGAAGGGGACATATCGGGTATGAGTTAATGTAGGCCTTGATTTGAATAGGTAATGGGGCAAATGTTTTTGGGCCTGAAGGAATTTAATTAAAAGATCCCAAAAATTAGCCTTCTTATTTCTTTTCCTTTCAAATTCTTTTTCAAGTTTTCTTTTTTCTTTTTTTCAAGATTAATTTACAACCTAGATTAACTTTTAAAACTAAATTAATCTACCAAATTATGCTAATTACTAGTCAATGTATTTATAAAAAATTAAATAACTCCTAAATTGAAGAAAAAAACTATAAAATTCAAAAAATTAAAAGTTAAAAATGCAAAGTGAGTTACATTTTTGTGATTTTTTTCATTCTTATAAAACAACTAATTAATCTAAAAATATAAAATAAAATCCTAAATGCAATTTATTTTTATATTTTTTATGAATTAAATAACATTAAACATGCACAACAAGAAATGCAAACAATTAGAGAAATTCTACAATATTCCTAAATTAACAAACAATTAAAAGAAAAATCTAATTCTTTGGGATTTTGTAGAAGTAATTTATGTGGGGCAAAAATCACGTGCTCACAGCTGCCCCTCTTTGCTCGAAGACACGAAGGGTTTTCGAGCAAAGATAAAATGAGCAATTATGAGGAATTTTTGCCCATTTGAAACTCCATGAGAAGAATTTTTGAAACCCTGACCGAACCTTGCTTCAGAGGTTGCCTACATATCCTTGGCTATAAAGGAATCAGGTAAGTGTAGTTCTGGATGTTTTAGTAGCTGGGACTACCAGCAAGCTGTGATTTTACTGTTGCTGCTGCTACTGCTTGCTAAACTCCTTATTACACCAAAACTGGAAAATAAAATGCTAAACTAGCTAAGCCTATTAGCCACGAGTTACAAGACTCCTATCTATAAATCTTTTGAAGCTTGATCTTGAGTCTTGGCTGGTTCTTGCTGTAGACTCTGATCTGAATCTTCATGCATATTAGCTGCGGCCGCTGGTTCATTCTTTATCTTTTGGATCAAGGCGGGACATGCAAAGCTTGTGACTTCCATCATATCTTGAGCAATTCGTATCTTTATCTGCTTCTGCACTTTGAGTTCACTTCTTTTTTTTTTTGACTTTTTATACTTTCTTTATTTTGGATTGAGATTCATTTTTTTGGTCATCTCGAACCCTGTTCCTCAAGGTAAAACCTGCTCAGACACCAAAACAACAAACGAACAAAATTTTTTTGCCCCAGTTTTCACTAGGAAAAATTTCGTAAGTTATTGTAACAAAACCTTAAACTATTTTTTTAAAGCAATAAATTCAGTATTGTGTATCCTTGGGGAAGAAGAGACTAGGGATTGGAGACCCTATATCTAAAATGAAATCAACTATGGAGTGGAGACCCTATGTTGGAAAAAGGCGACTAAGGAGTAGAGACCCTACGTCTAAAATAATCTCAACTAGGGAGTGGAGACCCTATATTGGAAAAAGGCAATTAGGAGTGGAGGCCCTATGTCTAAAATAATCTCAACTAGGGAGTGAAGACCCTATGTTGGCAAAAGGAGACTAAGGAGTGGAGACACTATGTCTAAAATAATCTCAACTAGGGATTGGAGACACTATGTTGGCAAAAGGTGACTAGGGAGTGGAGACCCTATGTCTAAAATAATCTCAACTAGGGAGTGGAGACCCTATGTTGGCAAAAGACGACTAGGGAGTGGAGACCCTATGTTGGCAAAAGACGACTAGGGAGTGGAGACCCCATGTCTAAAATCTCAACTAGGGAGTGGAGACCCTATGTCTAAAATAATCCCAACTAGGGAGTGGATGCCCTATGTCTAAAGGAATCAGCTCAGTGTAGTTCTGGATGTTTTGGCAGCAGGGACTACCAGGAAGCTGTGATTTCACTGTTGCTACTGCTACTGTTTGTGAAACTCTTTATTACACCAAAACTGGAAAAATAAAATGCTAAACTAGCTAAGCCTTTCAGCCACGAGTTACAAGACTCATATCTATAAATCTTCTGAAGCTTAATCTTGAGTCTTGGCTGGTTCTTGCTACAGACTCTGATCTGAATCTTGATGCTCATTAGCTGCGGCCGCTGGTTCATTATTCATCTTTTGGATCAAGGCGGGACATGCAAAGCTTGTGACTTCCATCACATCTTTAGCAATCCGTATCTTTATCCGCTTCTGCACTTTGAATTCACTTCTTTTTTTTGCCTTTTTATTCTTTCTTTATTTTGGATTGAAATTCATTCTTTTGGTCATCCCGAACCCTGTTCCTCGAGGTAAAACCTGCTCAGACACCAAAACAACAAGCGAACAAAATTTTTCTGCCCCAGTTTTCACTAGGAAAAATTTCGTAAGTTATTGTAACAAAACCTTAAACTATTTTTTTAAAGCAATAAATTCAGGATTTTGTATCCTTGGGGAAAAAGAGACTAGAGAGTGGAGACCCTATACCTAAAATGAAATCAACTATGGAGTGGAGACCCTATGTTGGAAAAAGGCGACTAGGGAGTGGAGACCCTATGTCTAAAATAATCTCAACTAGGGAGTGGAGACCCTATATTGGCAAAAGGTTATTAGGAGTGGAGGCCCTATGTCTAAGATAATCTCAACTAGGGAGTGGAGACCCTATGTTGGTAAAAGGAGACTAGGGTGTGGAGACACTATGTCTAAAATAATCTCAACTAGGGATTGGAGACACTATGTTAGCAAAAGGTGACTAGGGAGTGGAGACCCTATGTTTAAAATAATCTCAACTAGGGAGTGGAGACCCTATGTTGGCAAAAGGCGACTTGGGAGTGGAGACCCTTTGTTGGCAAAAGGCGACTAGGGAGTGGAGACCCCATGTCTAAAATCTCAACTAGAGAGTGGAGACCCTATGTCTAAAATAATCCCAACTTGGGAGTGGATACCCTATGTCTAAAGGAATCAGGTCAGTGTAGTTCTGGATGTTTTGGTAGCTGGGACTAACAGGAAGCTGTGATTTCACTGTTGCTACTGCTACTGCTTGCTAAACTCCTTATTACACTAAAACTGGAAAATAAAATGCTAAACTCGCTAAGCCTATCAGCCACGAGTTACAAGAATCCTATCAATAAATCTTCTGAAGCTTGATCTTGAGTCTTGGCTGGTTCTTGCTGCAGACTCCGATCTGAATCTTGATGCTCATTAGCTGCGGCCGCTGGTTCATTCTTCATTTTTGGATCAAGCCGGGACATGCAAAGCTTGTGACTTTCATCATATCTTGAGCAATCCGTATCTTTATCCGCTTCAGCACTTTGAGTTCACTTTTTTTTTTGCCTTTTTATTCTTTCTTTATTTTGGATTGAGATTCATTCTTTTGGTCATCTCGAACCCTGTTCCTCGAGGTAAAACCTGCTCAGACACCAGAACAACAAACGAATGAAATTTTTCTGCCCCAGTTTTCACTAGGAAAAATTTCGTAAGTTATTGTCACAAAACCTTAAACTATTTTTTTTAAAGCAATAAATTCAGGATTGTTTATCCTTGGGGAAGAAGAGATTAGGGAGTGGAGACCCTATATCTAAAATGAAATCAACTATGGAGTGGAGATCCTATGTTGGAAAAAGGCAACTACGGAGTGGAGACCCTATGTCTAAAATAATCTCAACTAGGGAGTGGAGACCCTATATTGGAAAAAGTCAATTAGGAGTGGAGGCCCTATGTCTAAAATAATCTCAACTAGGAAGTGAAGACCCTATGTTGGCAAAAGGAGACTAGGGAGTGGAGCCCCTATATCTAAAATAATCTCAACTAGGGATTTGAGACACTATGTTGGGAAAAGGTGACTAGGGAGTGGAGACCCTATGTCTAAAATAATCTCAACTAGGGAGTGGAGACCCTATGTTGGCAAAAGACGACTAGGGAGTGGAGACCCTATGTCTAAAATAATCTCAACTAGGGAGTGGAGACCCTATGTTGGCAAAAGACGACTAGGGAGTGGAGACCCTATGTCTAAAATAATCTCAACTAGGGAGTGGAGACCCTATGTTGGCAAAAGACGACTAGGGAGTGGAGACCCTATGTCTAAAATAATCTCAACTAGGGAGTGGAGACCCTATGTTGGCAAAAGACGACTAGGGAGTGGAGACCCTATGTCTAAAATAATCTCAACTAGGGAGTGGAGACCCTATGTTGGCAAAAGACGACTAGGGAGTGGAGACCCTATGTCTAAAATAATCTCAACTAGGGAGTGGAGACCCTATGTTGGCAAAAGACGACTAGGGAGTGGAGACCCTATGTCTAAAATAATCTCAACTAGGGAGTGGAGACCCTATGTTGGCAAAAGACGACTAGGGAGTGGAGACCCTATGTCTAAAATAATCTCAACTAGGGAGTGGAGACCCTATGTTGGCAAAAGACGACTAGGGAGTGGAGACCCTATGTCTAAAATAATCTCAACTAGGGAGTGGAGACCCTATGTTGGCAAAAGACGACTAGGGAGTGGAGACCCTATGTCTAAAATAATCTCAACTAGGGAGTGGAGACCCTATGTTGGCAAAAGACGACTAGGGAGTGGAGACCCTATGTCTAAAATAATCCCAACTTGGGAGTGGATACCCTATGTCTAAAGGAATCAGGTTAGTGTAGTTCTGGATGTTTTGGTAGCTGTGACTACCAGGAAGCTGTGATTTCACTGTTGCTACTGCTACTGCTTGCTAAACTCCTTATTACACCAAAACTGGAAAATAAAATGCTAAACTAGCTAAGCCTATCAGCCACGAGTTACAAGACTCCTATCTATAAATCTTCTGAAGCTTGATCTTGAGTCTTGGCTGGTTCTTGCTGCAGACTCCGATCTGAATCTTGATGCTCATTAGCTGTGGCCGCTGGTTCATTCTTCATATTACAGATCAAGGCGGGACATGCAAAGCTTGTGACTTCCATCATATCTTGAGCAATCCGTATCATTATCCGCTTCTGGACTTTGAGTTCACTTTTTTTTTTGCCTTTTTATTATTTCTTTATTTTGGATTGAGATTCATTCTTTTGGTCATCTCGAACCCAGTTCCTCGAGGTAAAACCTGCTCAGACACCAAAACAACAAACGAACAAAAATTTTCTACCCTAGGTTTCACTAGGAAAAATTTCGTAAGTTATTGTAACAAAATCTTAAACTATTTTTTTAAAGCAATAAATTAAAGATTGTTTATCCTTGGGGAAGAAGAGATTAGGGAGTGGAGACCCTATATCTAAAATAAAATCAACTATGGAGTGGAGATCCTATGTTGGAAAAAGGCGATTAAGGAGTGGAGACCCTATGTCTAAAACAATCTCAACTAGGGAGTGGAGACCCTATATTGGAAAAAGGCAATTAGGAGTGTAGGCCCTATGTCTAAAATAATCTCACCTAGGGAGTGGAGACCCTATGTTGGCAAAACGAGACTAGGGAGTGGAGACCCTATGTCTAAAATAATCTCAACTAGGGAGTGGAGACCTTATGTTGGCAAAAGACGACTAGGGAGTGGAGACCCTATGTCCAAAATAATCTCAACTAGGGAGTGGAGACCCTATGTTTGCAAAAGACGACTAGGGAGTGGAGACCCTATTTTGGCAAAAGGCGACTAGGGAGTGGAGACCCCATGTCTAAAATCTCAACTAAGGAGTGGAGACCCTATGTCTAAAATAATCCCAACTAGGGAGTGGATATCCTATGTCTAAAGGAATCATGTCAGTGTAGTTCTGGATGTTTTGGTAGCTGGGACTACCCGGAAGTTGTGATTTCACTATTGCTACTGCTACTGCTCGTTAAACTCCTTATTACACCAAAACTGGAAAATAAAATGCTAAACTAGCTAAGCCTATCAGCCACGAGTTACAAGACTCCTATCTATAAATCTTCTGAAGCTTGATCTTTAGTCTTGACTGGTTCTTGCTGCAGTCTCCGATCTGAATCTTGATGCTCATTAGCTGCGGCCGCTGGTTCATTCTTCATCTTTTAGATCAAGGCGGGACATGCAAAGCTTGTGACTTCCATTATATCTTAAGTAATCCGTATCTTTATCTGCTTCTGCACTTTGAGTTCACTTCTTTTTTTTGCCTTTTTATTCTTTCTTTATTTTGGATTGAGATTCATTCTTTTGGTCTTCTCGAACCCTGTTCCTCGAGGTAAAACCTGCTCAGACACAAAAATAACAAACGAACGAAATTTTTCTGCCCCAGTTTTCACTAGGAAAACTTTCTTAAGTTACTGTAACAAAACTTTTAAACAATTTTTTTTTCAAAGCAATAAATTCAGGATTGTGTATCCTTGGGGAAGAAGAGATTAGGAAGTGGAGACCCTATATCTAAAATGAAATCAACTCTGGAGTGGAGACCCTATGTTGGAAAAAGGCGACTAGGGAATGGAGACCCTATGTCTAAAATAATCTCAACTAGGGAGTGGAGACCCTATATTGGCAAAAGGCGATTAGAAGTGGAGGCCTTATGTCTAAACTAATCTCAACTAGGGATTGAAGACCCTATGTTGGCAAAAGGAGACTAGGGAGTGGAGGCCCTATGTCTAAAATAATCTCAACTAGGAATTGGAGACATTATGTTGGCAAAAGGTAACTAGGGAGTGGAGACTCTATGTCTAAAATAATCTCAACTAGGGAGTGGAGACACTATGTTGGCAAAAGGCGACTAGGGAGTGGAGACCCTATGCCTAAAATTTCAACTAGGGAGTGGAGACCCTATGTCTAAAATAATCCCAACTAGGGAGTGGATACCCTATGTCTAAAATAATCTCAACTAGGGAGTGAAAACCCTATGTTGGAAAAAGTCGACTAGGGAGTGGAGATCCTATGTCTAAAATAATCTCAACTAAGGAGTGGAGACCCTATGTTGGCAAAAGGCGACTAGGGACTGGAGACCCGATGTCTTAAATAATCTCAACTAGGGATTGGAGACCCTATGTTGGCGAAAGGCGATTAGGGAGTGGAGACCCTATGTCTAAAATAATCTCAACTAGGGAGTGGAGACCTTATGTTTGCAAAAGGCGACTAGGGAGTGGAGACCCTTTGTCTGAAATAATCTCAACTAGGGAGTGGAGACCATATGTTGACAAAAGGTGACTAGGGAGTGGAGATCCTATGTCTAAAATCTCAACTAGGGAGTGAAGACCCTATGTTGGAAAAAGGCTAGGGAGTGGAGACCCTATGTCTAGAAATAATCTCAACTAGGGAGTGGAGACCCTATGTTGGAAAAGCATAAAAATAGAGATTGGGGGTCCTAATTTACCATTTTTTTAAATATTTCAATAGAATGAGTAAATGCAAGAAAGAGTTTGGAGGTAACTTCCTTTTTATGGATTGTTGCTGCAAAGCTGTTTCTCGCCTTTGCATATTTTCTTCTTTGGTTGCACCTGCTTTTGCAAGGTTGCTTTGGATTGCACTTGTTTCATGTTTTCAAACAAAGAACAATTGTTAGTTTCAAACGGTGGTTTGTTTTGTGGCCTTGATTGTATCTCGGCCCAACACTTTTGGTGAGAACCTCTGTGGCTTGCTGTCTTTCCGAAGATTAATCTCTCTTCTAAAACTGAAGAACTCAACTTTCCAAAACTTCTCATGACGGTTCACCCGTATGGGGATTTAGCCCTTTCATCTTATTTTTCCTCTATGGGCACTTGACTTTGGATTTCTTTCATTTTCAATAATTTTGACTGCGAAGCATCGGCCATCATGGCAAGTCGGGATCGACTTGATGCACCCGTTGAGGCTTGGTGCTTTTCTTTGAATGTGGATTTTGTTAAGCAGAACCCTATAAAATCAGTCTTGCCACCTCTTCATTGTATTAGTTTCAGAACAGAGCTAGACCGAAAGGGATTCAAAGAAAAGAAATCAAAGGACAAGAAAGTGAATTTAAAGAGAAGTGTCCCTTTCGGGGAGGAAAGAAGGACTTATCTGGAGTACATGCGGACTTCAATATACATGACATGCATCTTGGACTGGATACCTGATTTACACAACTATCCAACTTCTCATTAACCTATTACAACCCGTGTTACAAAACCGAGAAACTTTGCCAGGACTCTTTCAATGCCAATGGTGGTGAGGGATTTCTTCTTTTCGATCAATGACGCCCTTTGCGGGTTTTCGCCAATCGACCTCTCTTATTTCTGTTCTCACCGTCGCCTTATAGTGCCCTTTATGAGTTTTTAGTAACAAGACACTCTCATTTCAATTTCTCTACTCACCATCGCCTTACTGTGCCCGTAGGTTTTCACCAATAAGACTCTGTCATTTTATTTCTCTTATATTGATTGCATCGGGTTCAAACAACTGCATTATCCAATTTTGAACACCTTTCTACCGACTGCTTGGACGGACTTAAATAGGATTTGGGTCAAAAGAATTTGGATTGAATTACAACTTTGGATCCGTTCAGGCGGGATCATTGCCAAACCATTATAACATCTGCCCCAGTTTCACTTTTGGGGGGAAATTGGATTTTTGTTTTGGCATGACTGAACCCCAGAAAGAGGCTGCCCACGTATCTTTTTGGAATTGTAGTTCAAGGAAACATTTTTTTTACAAACGCTTTTTGGTTCCAAAGAGGGTAATGAAAGAAAGGTAACCGGCTCAAAGGGTTAGCAAAGGGTTGGAGTGTTTGGGGTAGCGAGAATAAAGGTCTTCGTCATCCCAATCGGATAATGTTGCTGTAGAAAGACTAGACGTAATACCTTTTAATTGCATCTGCATTTACAGCTATTTCAGGGTCATTCCTTTCGATATCTCCCATGCTCCTCTTGTCAATAATTTTCTGAAAATGTATGGGCCTTTCCAGTTAGGAGCAAACTTTCCTTTTGCTTCATGGTGGTAGGGAAGAATACGCCTCAAAATGAGCTGCCTCACTTCAAATTTCCTAGGCCGCACTTTCTTGTTGTAGGAACGGGCCATTCTTTGTTGATACAACTGCCCGTGGCAGACTGTGGCCATTCGCTTTTCATCAATCAGGGTTAACTGTTCTAGATGGATTTTGACCCACTCATTGTCCTCAATTTCAGCTTCAACAATGATTCGGAGGGAAGGGATTTCAACTTCTGCGGGTATTATAGCTTCAGTACCATAAACCAAAAGATAGGGTGTTGCTCTAATCGATGTGCGCACAGTTGTGCGATATCCCGTCAATGCAAACAACAACTTCTCATGCCATTGCCTGAAACTTTGGATCATCTTTATCAGAATCTTCTTGATGTTCTTATTTGCTGCTTCGATAGCACCACTGGCTTTGGGCTGATAAGGAGTAGAATTTTGATGCGTGATCTTAAACTGCTCACATATATCCTTCATTAAGTGACTATTCAAGTTTGCAGCATTATCCATAATGATATTTGCAGGAATACCGAAACGGCAGATGAGATTGGAGTGCATGAAGTCTACCACAACTTTCATTGTGACAGCTTTGAGAGTGATTGCTTCAGCCCATATTGTGAAGTAGTCGATAGCAACTAGTATGAATTTATGCCCATTTGAAGCTTTTGGCTCGATCAGACCAATGACATCCATTCCCCAAGCAACAAATGGCCAGGGTGCCGACATAGGATGCAGTTCTGTGAGGTGCATGAATCAGGTCACCGTGTACCTGACACTGATGATATTTTTGGACGAAGCTGAAATAGTACTTTTCCATGGTGATCTAGTAATACCTTGCTCGAAGGATTTTCTTTGCAAGGATGTGTCCATTCATAAGCATCCCACATATTACTGCGTGTACTTCATTCATGATTTTTCCGGACTCTTAGGCATCCACATATCGCAAGAGGTTCAAATCTGGAGTTCTTTTGTACAAAACTTCTTCGCTCAGGAAGAAACCTCCGGCGAGCCTTCTAATGGTTATCTTTTGATCTCCATCGGCTTGTTTCGGATATTCCTTTGTTTTTAGAAATGTCTTGATATCATGGTACCACGATTGTACATTTGGCTCCAACTCAACTGAGTTGCAATAACCATGCCTTTCTTGGAGTTGAATTTCCAGCGGGTTAATGAGAAGATTGCCCGGATACGGAAATATTTAGGCCAAGGTAACGAGTGCATCGGCTAACTCATTGTGAAATTGAGGGACGTACCTGAACTTGATGGATTTGAATTGTTTGCTAAGATCTTCCACATGTTGCCTATATGGTATAAGCTTGACATCCTGAGTTTCCCATTCTCCCTGAGCCTGTCGAATAATTAGATCCGAATCTCCCATAATTACCAATTCTTTCACATCTTGATCAATTGCCATATTCATGCTATAATGCAGGCTTTGTACTCGGCATTGTTGTTTGTACAGAAAAACCGAAGCCGAGCTGTGGCCGGATAGTGCTGACCAGTGGGCCAGATCTAAATTGCCCCAATCCCGACACCTTTTGTGTTCACCACTCCATCGCAGAACATTTTTCAAGCAATGGAGTCTTCCAAAATTACCTCAACAGAGCTTACTTTCTCGTCCGAAAAGTAGGTACTCAAAATTTCCAAGCAAGTTGCTTTACACATTTTTAACACAAACTGAAACCCAATCCTAATACTATGCTGCAATGTTCAGCATTATCACAACTCATACATAATTGATTTTTACTATCAAAACATAACGAAATTTAATTTTTCAATCAAAATACTTAACATGATTTCAAAACATATGCATATACTTAAGGATATGGATTCGACTGAAAGTTTTTAACGATGACCCCATAGCCTTTGAGTTTATTCATCTTTAAAGAGCAAAAACTTGAAATAGACTAAATCATTTGTTAAAATTAATCTGAAATTGAATATCACTAAGATTGCAAAAATTTACTCAAAAAAACCCTAAAGTGGTACTAACTATCCCATATTGAGCTCATACACGAAAGTACAATCATCCAAAATTCAAGAGAAGGAATTCAAAGCAAGCTGAAACTACAAGAGCAACTAAGAGTCCAAATACAACCCTCAACATAAGTCTCAATGTTCATGGCATAACATCATTTCTTGGTATGCTAAAACAAAAGAAATAAACTAACAAGTTGAATGAAAAGACAAGAGAAAGAATCAAGTAAATATGAAGATCTTCATTTCTTCAAAATCAAATGAGTTATTCTTACATGTTCAGAATTTGAGATGTGTACCTAAGAGTGAAAATTGAAGCAAAAGAAAGACAGGAGGTCAGCAGCAATGAAACAGTACAGAATCAGCAATCAGC
Source organism: Nicotiana glauca (assembly GCA_026770625.1). Classification (NCBI taxonomy): domain Eukaryota; kingdom Viridiplantae; phylum Streptophyta; class Magnoliopsida; order Solanales; family Solanaceae; genus Nicotiana; species Nicotiana glauca. The sequence continues at coordinate 100,557 of MU741941.1, forward strand.
CTCAAACTCTCGACCTAATTCCAAATATTTTAAACCCAGATGCACTATTTTATTGAACTTTTAGAAATTCTGACTTATCAAAGGGAATTAGAACCAAAAACCAAGAAAATTTTGGGCAATTTTCAGTATTTGGAGTTTGAAAGAAAACTCAGCCGTTTCTACATTTTTTCAGTGTTTTTCAGTCTTTAAAATCTGACTTGAGAATGAAGTAATATGCCTTTTATAGAGGCTTCTTAGGGCAACAGAAAATGGTTCAGATTTTGCCTATTACTCCTTTTAAATTTTTATTTTTGCTAGTTAGTCCTTAATTTTGAAATCTATTTTTTAAACTATCCCCAATCCCACCTTCCAGGTAGCTTTCTAAATTAGTTACACAAGATTCTTTTACTTAAATGCTCTAAACTACCCTTAAACCCCTATGGTTTTACTTTAGCAAACCAACATGGGTCAAGCCTAACCCAAGACTCCAAACCAAATGGGCTTCCATCGGAACTGGTTCAGAAATGACCCCAAAGCCCAACCCAAATCAGCAAGCAATTTTAGTGATTCATGAAAGCAAAAGAGAAAACAACTTGAATGATTTCAACAACAAAAGCTTGAATGATTTTCTAAAACTAACATAAATAAGCTGGAATTAAACTAGATGACCAAATCAAAATAAAATCTAATTAAACTAACTCGGATTAGTATGATTAAGCTAATGGACTACAAAGAAAAATCAAAAATCCTGATGGCATGAATAAAAACTAAACAAAGCAAATGAACAAACCAAACAAAATCAAGGAACATCCTTTAAAAAATGGAAAAGAAATCGGGAAACAGATGGAACAAATATGAACATAAACCATTCCAGGGAAAGGCCTAGGTTCAGAATTGGAACCTCTACCAGATTTCGATTAGAAGAAAGTTGCTTAAAGAAAAGAGGAAGAAAAGAAAGGGAATAGAAGGTGAACACATAAACGGACAGAAAAATAAAATGAAAGAAATTTTACCTAATTAATACTTGAAACATCACTGGACGCCCTGATTTAACAAAACCAATGTTAATCACTTGTTCTTTGTCAAGAACAAATGACCAACATTCTTTTTATGTTAAATCAACCTTGAAAACTCAGAAAACTCGGAGGTTAGGTCTTGCATGCCACAGATTCGAGGGTAAGACGTTTTGGGCTTTTAGGTCTTCGAACTTAGATTCAAGATTAGAGAAGATGTGGAGGGATTCGAGGGAGGTTGTTTTGGGTTATGGAAAGAGAAAGGGCTAGGTGTTATGTGGTGTGATTTCAGGGGTGGTTTGAGGAGGCTGCATGACTGGAGAGGGTTGGGGATTTAAGGGCGGCGCTGGGGTTCTTATGGGTCTCTAAAGAAGGAGATGAACTGAAGAGATGATACGGGGGAGGGGGGTGGGGAGTAGGAGCTATTCAGACAGTTATATGTATTTAGATAAGCCAGTTCCCAGCCATCCGATGAATGAAGACCAACGACTGGGATCATAGACCTCAAACGGTGTCATTTGGCTAACTGAAGGGGACAGACCGGGTATGGGGTAATGTAGGCCTGGATTTGAACGGGTAATGGGGCAAATTTATTTGGGCTCGAAGGAATTTAATTAAAAGATCCCAAAAATCAGGCTTCTTATTTCTTTTCCTTTCAAATTCTATTTCAAGTTTTCTTTTTTATTTTTTCAAAATTAATTTAAAACCTAGATTAACTTTTAAAACTAAATTAATCTACCAAATTAAGCTAATTAATAGTCAAAGTATTTATAAAAAATTAAATAACTCCTAAACTGAAAAAAAACTATAAAATTCAAAAAATTAAAAGTTAAAAATGCAAAGTGAGTTACTTTTTTGTGATTTTTTTTATTCTTATAAAACAACTAATTAATCTAAATATATAAAGTTAAATCCTAAATGCAAATACAATATATTTTTGTATTTTTTATGAATTAAATAATATTAAACGTGCACACAAAAAAATACAAACAATTAGAGAAATTCTATAATAATTCCTAATATAACAAGAAATTAAAAGAAAAATCTAATTCTTTGGAATTTTGTTGGAGTAATTTATGTGGGGCAAAAATCACGTGCTCACAGTTGATATTACTGTATTTTGTGGACCTAATGTGCTAATTGCTGTTTATTTTGCCATTCTAATATTGCTTGAATTTTATTAAAATGCTTTATTGCGCCACTCTTCTAATTCTTCTAAAATTTGGTGCACATGTATGCCTGGCCCAGTTTGTGTTAGAAGTCATACCAATTAGAATGAGGCTTGAGTCAGCAACAAGGCCGGGTAGACTTTCGTGCACCTGGTATATTACTCCCACCTCGGCTCGAGCTGTATGCTCGGGTAAGCCCAGTCTAGAACACAACCCCAAGTTTAAACCTAGAATAACATAACCTCACGTCGGATCCCTAGTAGGCACGTTTGTTTGCATCATGTGCATTTGACTTGGGGGACTCAAGACAGGGATTGGGTCCATCTAGGACAGGTGCACCCAAAAGTAAAAGATCATCCTGATGCATCCTATATGTTGCATGTTGCATTCTTCAAGGGTTAAATGGTCATTTGGTGGACCAATGATGGCTGAGCGTAAATGAGAAAGAAAAGAGGGTAAAGTGTAAAAAAAAAAAAGCAAGTAGGCCCAGTTATGCTTCTCTTTCACATTTTTTTAAAAAAAAATGAAATTTGAAAAATCCAAAAAGATTTTGCACTTTTCCATTATTTTTCAAAAAATAAATAAAAAAAGACAAAAAATATGTTTTCTCTAAATTAGTTATTTTTTTAAAATCTCGACTGTATCCAATCTGCCCGAACTACGCATACCTGATTCCCGTCTTTCGGGGCGAGATACGTAGGCATTCCACATAGGGTTCGGTCTTCCTACTGAATCTTAGGTTCCTGGCTTTGCGGGATCTTAGCCAACATTTTTACTTCTAACCACTTTTTGGCCACATAGGTCATTTTGCAAAAATAGCCTCAATCATGTCTTGCATGCGTCCAATAGGAAGTGTTATTATCTCACATAGTGTTCTAGGTCTTTAACTTTATTTGATCTTAATTTTCTCATATAGGTGTGGGTCTACTTATCGGAGTTTGAGCGTGACAGACACCCCGGGACCATCCAGTCAGGATCGCTTATTTAGGAGTTGCTTAAGATAATTTTTATTTTTATTTTTTATGTTTTGAGTCTGTTTTTTTATATCATCTTTTACCTTCTAGTTTTGTACAGTAATGTCAAGTTTTTCTTTATTATTGTACATTCTATTTTGTATTTGAAAAAGTGTGATATAAATCAAAAATCCAAAAAAGAGGTGTTGCATTTCCGTTAGAAGTTTTCTTTAGAATACTAATTCTAGAAAATAAAAAAAAATCATTTGAGGTGGTTTTTCTTTATTGAATTAATATCTAGAACTCAAAATAAAAAAAAATTGAATTTATATTTCCTTTAGTATATTAAGATTAAAAATTCAAGAAAAAAAAAAGAGAATTTTCTTTTAGTACCTCTTTAGAAATGTTCTTTAAGATATTAATTCCAAAAAATCCAAAAAAAAAAAGATTTTCTTTTGAGGCTCTTCTTTGGGAAATATATAAAAAGCAAAAAAAAAAGTATATTCTTTTTTTTTACTAGAACTATAAGACATTATACATAGACAAAAATATATTTTATCTTTTATTTATTTTTAGAGTTTCTCCTTTATGTAATCAAAATTGAAATCCAAAAATATTTTTATCTTTTTCATTTCTTGTATTCGAAATCTTTTTTGAAGATATCAAATGAAAATTCGAAATATTTTTCTTTGGTTTATTCTTTAGATTTCCTTCATAAAAAAATCAATATTTTTTTCTCTTGTAGTATTTTTTCCTTAAAGAATTTTCCATAGAGTATTTGTTTCAAAAAGAAAAAAAAAATTTGCTCATTATGATTGAGTTTAGAATAGGTTATAGAACATTAAGTCTATAAAATTCAAAAAAAAAAAAGGATTTGCTTCTTTTATATCTCTTTTCTCATCAGAGTAGTCACTAAGGTAAAAACAGAAAAAAAAAAGAAAATGTTAGTTTGTTTACTTTATTTTCGATCTTCCCGAACTACGCAAGGATCTGATTCATGCGGCATTATGATACATAAGCAACCTACATAATGTTCGATACAATTATTTTTTTATTTTATTAAAAGAAAACGAAAAAAAGGAAAAAGATCAAAAATCAAAGAAAAAAAAACAAAACAAAAAAATAGGAAAAAAGAGGATGAAGTTGTAGGACGTGATAAATGAGAGGAAATAAAAGAGCGATAATTAGAAAGAAAAAAAATAGGAAGGAAAATGAGCAAGCCAAGAAGTGCTAGAAAAGAAAAGAAAAGAGAACATTCAAATGGACGAATTGGGATGATGCCAAGTGACCTTGTGACACTCGAAATCATTATTGAACTGTTGATTGTTGCTAGGTGCATTGCACGTAATGTGATATTTTTAGCTGTTAAATGCCCTAACGGTAACATGACGACTTTATTTTGTTCCTCTTTGTTATCCTCATTATAGCAGAAGGGTGATTGGTTTGTGGTTCTTAAACTGGTAACTCTTCCATACAACACAAGGTCAAAGAGCAAGGTAGCCATGGATAGCAAAGACTTGGACATAGGAGTTATTGACCCATTGAGGGAGTTTGTGGAATCGGAGTCTGAATTGAAAGGGGAGGTCCAAATGTTGAAACAGCAGAAGGCAGATATGTATCTGTCTTGGATCAGGGGACATCCTCCACCTTCATTCCCTGCTAACTACACTAAAAATCCTGCAACTATCCCACCACTATCACAAATCCAGATTCCCACTGCTGCTGATATCTACCTGCAACCTTTTCACACTCTACCCACCAAAGCCACCTCATATCCCACTCGTTTGGCCACTCATGCTCTTGTAGCTCCTCCTCCAGCTATTTTTCCTCGATCCTCTAACGAGATTGTGTTTAATGTCCCCGATTCCCAATATTATGCTCCAGAACCAACTTTCAAAGTCTCAGATCCATACTCTCACGCTCCTTAATTTGAGCCTTCCGGTGAAACTGAAAAGTCTGCCAAGAGAGTGGAGCATGATGAGATATCCAGGAAGGTGAAAATCTTATAGCAGTCTTTAAGAAACATGCAAGGGATAGGGAGCCAGATGAGCGTGTCTTGCAAAGACTTGTGCTTATTTCCTGACGTCCAACTGCCTGCTGGATTTAAGATGCCAAAGTTTGATTTGTATGACGGGCACAGAAATCCCATAGCCCATTTGAGAGGCTACTGCAGTAAGATGAGAGGTGCCAGTGGGAAAGATAAATTATTGATGGCATATTTCAGTCAGAGTATGAGTAGGGCATCTCTGGAGTGGTACATCTCAAGACGTTAGCAAGTGGTACACATGTGACGATATGGCTCAGATCTTTGCTCGACACTTTCTGTAAAATATATAAATTGTCCCAGATCGCATGTCCCTCACAAAGATGGAAAAGAACGCTAATGAAAGCTTTATGGAATACGAGCTCAGATGGAGAGAGTAAGCTGCTAGAGTCAATCCCCCGATAGAAGAAAACAAGATGGTTGAGTACTTTCTTCAAGCTCAAGAGACAACTTACTTTGGGCATTTGATCTCGGCTGTGGGTAGCCATTTTAATGATGTGGTAAAAATGGGAGAAATGGTAGAATATTGGTTGAAGTCGAGCAAGATCATGAGCTATTCTGCTTTAAAATCCGCAACACAAGCAATTCAAAATGACACAGGAAGCTTGCTGGGTCAGAAGGAACATGATGATGTTGCCATGATTATTTCAGAGTCATGACATGGTACAAAGGGTCCGCCTCACCAATATACTCAGCCTCAACCCCAACCCTAAACCTATCCCCGAGCTCCATATAATCCATCTCAGTATTATCCTCCGAATAATGTCCGGTCATCTGTCCAACCACCGGGTTCCTCCTTATGGCGAGCACCAACACCGCATAATGAATTCTTGCCTTCACAATATTCTCAAGCACCCAACAACCCTAGAAAATAGGGGCAAGGAGGGGAACAAAAGCAAAGAAATAGTTTCATGCTAATCGGTCCTACACAAGCTTGTTTGAAACGTTAAAGCATTCTGGCCTGATTGAGCCACTCCTCGGCTACACGCCAGACCCATATGCAAAAGGTTTTGATCCTACTGTACGATGCATGTATCACTCTAACGTTCAAGGGCATAACATTGAAGATTGTCGTGCTTTGAAAAGGGAAATAGAAAGTATGATTCAAGAAGGGGTAATTGTGATCAAGGACAGTGACAGGGAGCATGCGAATCCTTTTGGGAACTTGCTGACTGAAGTTAATGATATTGAAGTTGGTAATGATCTTGGCAATACTAATGTGGAACCCAGTGGCTAAGATGCCATGCTTGGTAATTGGAAAGACGCTCCATTTCATGGTTAGTCGGGGAGGAGTTTTGGTGGTTTATTTTGTTGTCATTTATGTTGTCCGAGTTATTTTCTGGGTTGTAATCCGGACTTTGTCTTGTGACTCAAACCCTTCTATCCTTTTATTTTTCCTAGTTTGTTTAGTCGTAGTAGCTCATTTAGTGTTGTCTGGTTTTGCTCTAGGGTTGTAACCCCAGCTTATTTTACTTTTTTTGTTGTTCAAACCCTTTCACCATCTGTCTAATGCAATTTCATGTTTTATGTTATTTTTAGTCAGTTGTTTGTTTAGTTCTCTTTCCCTTTTATAGTTCTTTTCCTGCTGACTCTAGTGACATGACATGCACGCGTAGTTCTCAGCCTGGTCTTAAAATTTAGTTTAATCATGAAGCAATAAAATAATTTTAAAGATGATAAGGACATTTGAGGGAAATAAGTAATTGCATTTTGAGATCACTTCAAGCTCGAATTGTGTCAAACAAGGACAGATAGAACATAAAGAAACACTATTGAAATGCATCCTGCCGCATCAAGTTGAAGCTAAACGCAAGTTTGCCCCAAATTGGTAGGGGTCGCTCGTGGTAACGAGATTGTTTTCCAATGGTGCTTTGTATTTAACAGATGTAGAAGACAAATATGTAGATATGGTTATCAATTATGATGCATTCAAAAGATATCAAATGATTTCTTTGGTTTGTTTAGTTGTGTTATTTGTATTTGTCATGCTTTGAAGATTGGAATGACTAAGGGGAGGAAATAATCCATAACCTTGGCTACTAGGAGGAGATTAAATTCCTTAAGGAAACACTCTGAATTCAGTGGGCTCAGATTAATTTGCATTTCGTTTATATTTTTGTTTATGTTATTTTATTTTTTCCAAAATTATTTTACAAATACAGTTTACTAACAAGCTTAAGGAATTTAATTATTTTCTGTATTCGTGTTATATTCACTATTCTGGAGATTAAAACCATTGTGGTTTTCTACTCCATTGGAGATTAAAATCTACGTAATTTTAACGTGTGCTTGTGTCATTCTTTAATAAATGACTAATGATAAAGGAAACCAAGCTATTCCAACGGTGACTACCAATGCATCAACAAGCCAAACACCAACGTTGGCACCGGTGGAAAAACCCAAAAAATTTCACGCCCTTGATTTCAAGCGGTGGCAGCAGAAGATGTTCTTCTACTTGACTATTTTAAGTCTACAAAAGTTCATCAAGGAAGATGTTCCTGTTTTGCCCAATGAAACACCATAGAATAAACGCTTTCTTGTTGATTGAGGCGTGGAAGCGTTCTGATTTTTTGTACAAGAATTATATTCTAAGCGGACTGGAGGATGATTTTTATAACGTCTATAGTGGCATGAAGACGTCAAAAGAATTATGGACTGTGCTTGAAAAGAAATACATAACTGAAGATGCCGGGTTGAAGAAATTTGTTGCAGCTAAATTTTTGGACTACAAAATGGTAGATAGCAAGTCTGCTATTACCCAAGTCCACTAATTGCAAGTGATTATTCACGATCTTCTTGCTGAAGGTATAAATCGAAATAATACTAATGTTGAAAGTAGTAATATTAGTATTTTTACTAACATAATTTTCGTTGAAGGTCTTGTCATCAACGAAGCATTCCAAGTAGCAGTGATGATTGAAAAGTTGCCTTCTTTGGGGAAATACTTCAAAAACTACTTGAAACACAAACGCAATGAGATGTCACTTAAAGATCTCATTGTTCGGTTGAGAATCAAAGAGGACAACCGAGCTGCTAAAAAGAGAGGCCGTGGAAACTCAAAAATAATGGGAGCAAACATTGTTGAGGATACTTCTCAAAATAAAAGAAAGCATGCTTCTGGATCGAAAAGCAGCCCAAGCAAGAAGCGGTTCAACAAAAATTGCTCCAACTATGGGTAAGTTGGCACAAATCTAGGGAGTGTTGTGCTCCAAAGAAAGACAAGAAGAGGGTCAAGCAAACATGGTTGAAAAGCATGAAGATGTTTATGACTTGTGTGCTACGCTTTCTGAATGCAAACTGGTGGAAAATCCTAAGGAGTGGTGGATTGATTCTGAAGCCACTTACCATGTTTGTTCTATTAGGGAAGCCTTTGCAACATATGATCCTGTTGGACCCGTAGAGGCTCTTTCTATGGGAAATGATGTAACCGCCAAGAGTGAAGGATGCGGGAAGGTATTTCTGAAGATGACTTCTGGCAAGGTGGTGACTTTAAACAACATCCTTCATGTTCCCTTGATTAGGAAGAATTTAGTCTATGTTGAACTTCTTGTTAAGAACGGTTTTAAGTGTGTTTTTGTGTCCGATAAAGTTATAATAAGTAAAAAAGAAATATTTGTAGGAAAAGGTTACCTCACTGAGGGCCTTTTCAAGCTGAATATAATGGTTGTTGAGAATAATAATAAAATTTCAGCTTCATCTTACTTACTTGAGTCAAATGAATTATGGCATATACGTTTGGGTCATATCAATTATAAAACCTTGTGGAAAATAATTAACTTGGAAGTATTGCCTAAGTTTGAATGTGACAAATTAAAATATCAAATATGTGTGGAATCTAAGTATACTAAATATCCTTATAAGTTAGTTGAAAGGAATTCAAATCCTTTTGACTTAATTTACATAGATATTTGCAACATGAATTCAATACTATCTCGCGGTTGAAAAAAGTATTTCATAACTTCTATTGACGATAGTACTCGATATTGCTATGTTTACTTGCTTAATAGTAAAGATGAAGCAATACACTCATTCAAGCAATACAAAAATGAAGTTGAAATGCAACATAACAAGAAAATCAAAATGATAAGAAGTGATAGGGGTGGTGAATATGAATTTCATTTTGAACAAATATGTTTAGAATATGGAACTATTCATCAAACAACAACCCCTTAAACGCCCAATCCAATGGGATTACTGAAAGAAAGAATCGTTCTTTAAAGGAGATGATGAATTCATTGTTGATAAGTTTTGGGTCACCACAGAACTTGGGGGAAGCCATTCTTGCGGCTAACCAGATGCTAAATCGAGTACCCCAGAGCAAAACACAATCCATTCAATATGAAAAAACGGCAAAGAAAGAAGCCCAACGTGAATTATTTACTGTTCATTGCGGAAAACAGTGGCGAATCACTGTTCCATTGGCCTATGGCCAGGAACGCCGGCGTCCAGCCA
>MU741945.1:0-28428 GCA_026770625.1 Nicotiana glauca
CACCTTCACGTGTTTCACATTCGGATGTTGATGTATTGGTAGAGTTTGTGCCAAAACCCTCCGTCATTGAAAGATTATACGAAAAACGCAAGTGAACTGTGGTCCTTTTAAAAATAGAGAAAAATTCACAACTAGCTCCAGGACTCAAATAAGTTAGGAAAAACTTACCCAAACTGTCCATCCACAAATAATTTCAATCAAAATTAGTCAGAAATAATTTTTTTTAATCAAAAACTAACCAAATGTCATTTTGTAACACATCTATTGCTAAAACACAAAGATAGTTAAATTTTTTTGATACTTTAACAATATTGGAATATTCTAATTTCTTTAAGTTGAAATTCTTAGAATCGAGCACCTTAACTCGATTTAAAAATCACTATTAAACATTAGTTTGTTGGATTGGATTGAAAGATTAAATTGAAAATGCCATGGATAGCTATTGAAGCTTGTTTAAGCTTGAATTCAAAATTTTGAATTTACGAAATTGGAATTTATTTCGAGCGGGGGTTATTGAAATAGATTGGGTATATCTTAAGGAATGCGAATCTCAGTTTTGGGACGATTTAATGAAGATTTTAGGTGGTTTGAATTGAAATTTGAGCCAAATTCGAAGCACACAAGATGGGCATCGAAGAAGAACATGTGTATCACACTGTATATTATTTGTGTATTACCTATGTATCGAATGTGTATCACATGTATATCCATGTATACATGTATATGAGACACATGCGTGATACATGTTTGATATATGTGTCGTAGAAAGTTTTTAAGCTTGATTTTGACTACAAATTTGATACCAATCCAGTCGAAGTTGCCTCCAATCTTGCTCAAATTTTGTATATTGTCTCATCTATATGCTTCAACGAATTCCATCTATACCTACTGAAAAAAAAAAGTCATTTTTGCCTAATTTATTTTAATATAATTTGTCATTGATAATGAATTTTACCTCCAAACTAGTCTAAGTCACCTTCAAACTTCGTCAAATGTAATATTGACTCATCTATATATTTTCAACTGTAACTACCCAAATTCTAACCTATCGTGAAGGTGCCTAACGTGGTACAAGGCAAGTCGACGTTTATAAATAACTCCAACACTTCTATAGAAACTGGATTTAAAGTAGTTTAAATAGTAACTTCTCATAAACAAGATAGAAAGATCTACAACACAATGCGGAAAACTCCCAAATCGGGGTGTCACAGAGTACATAAGCATCTAAATATCACAAGTCTCAATTACACTATCTAACATAGTTCGAAACTAAATACAATAAAAGAAAAGATAGGGAAGGACAAACAAGGTCTGCGAACACCGGGCAGCTACCTCGAAGTCTCTAAAAGAAACAACTACGCAGAGTGTCAACACCCACTGTGTCTGGAAATAGCTGGTCTACACATGAAGTGCAAGGTGTAGCGTGAGTACAACCAACTCAGTAAGTAATAATACTAAATAAAGAACTAAAAGTAGCGACGCACTTTACAATTATAGTTCAATTTAGTAATCTCAACATTGGAAAGTAGGCATGCTTTCAAGTTCGACAATTTAAGTTCAATCAGTTACTTCATGNGGTACCTGCGCTCAATGAGGGTGTATACAAATTTGGAGGGGCTCCTTCAGCCCTATCGCTATATCAAGCCAAGTCATAGCATAAATCAATGAAACACGCTGTGGTGTGCAGCCCGATCCCATATATATAGACATAAAGCTCGTTGCGGCGTGCACCCCGATCCACACATATAAAGCCATAATCAAATTTAGAACTCTTACTTACCTCAATCCAAGTTAATCTCTACTCCAACACACCTTTGCCTCACGCATCGGCTTCCAATATCCCAAATCTAGCCAAAAACATACAAATAAAATCAACATTGGGGTGATTAGTGAAAAGGGGCTGGGTAGCTACATATCTGTTGGGTAACTCAGGTAGATACCATGTCTATTGGATAATATTAATACATTTGCTATGTTTGCTTTGCTTTCACGATAGTAGAAATCATGCCTATAGGATCTAAATGGATTCAATAATAGAAACTATTTCTATAGGGTTAAAATTAACTTTATAATTAGATACCATACTTATAGAGTGTAAAGTGATTGAATTCAATTCCTGCTACTGCATATATTTATATTCGTCTCACTAGAAATCATGCCTATAAGTCTAAAATTTAGCTCTTAATAATGAGATACCATGCCTATAGGAATTAAAATCAGAAATTCTGCCTATAGAACTTAAAATAAGTTTAGTTAAACAAGTCAGTTTAATTCATGTTAGTTCATTTTGAATTAGTTTAATCAACAGTCCGCATCTTTGAATGAGTTTTCAAACACTGCCTTAATTCACTACCGCTAGAAAGCATGCCTATAGGATCTCAAGTGTCTGTTTAAAACTGTCCATTGTTGTATTGCATCAATGTAGATATCATGCTTTTAGGACATCACTGTTCTGGGTTTAGGAAAGCCTTAGGGCGATTTAAATTCTGCAACTCCAGAACTGTACTTTTATTATTTAAAAACTGTCCAGATTTAACAGGTTTAAATCAGTAGGCAAGCCAAATAGGATATTTTAAAACTTTGTCCTAATTCAATACTGTATAACCTCTTCTCACCTAGATGTAATGTTATAGGATTTTCTCTTAAGTACTTGAATGTTGTTTGAAGATGTGCATTTACTTATGATATTTGTGGAGGTGCCTGTGAGCATAGAATTTGTTCTTTTTTAAATAAGTCCTATTTGTTCCTGACAGACGCCTAGATATTTATCCTTTAAAACCTTAGGAAGTATAGAACTCTCCAAAAATAGAGGTCCTAAAATTCCTCCAGGGCCATGTGGAAGGGACGGGTAGTGCACACATAGGACATTTTTAAGGTTTTAGAACGCTTTAGGCTTATGACCAAGGGGAGGGAATTGGGTAGAAAGGGATATGATGACTACACATTAATGTCATGTGTATCCCCTCATTGAGGAGTGTTTACCGGGTGTTGCGTGGGGTGATCTTGTAGGCTAACCAATCATGGACCCTCCGTACTTCCTTCACAATGTTTAAACTTTGCTTTTCTATATGTATGCAATTTGATCAAACCTTTCCTTTTTCTCATTATTTGAGTCATATAATGTCCAAAACCTGCCCTTATTTGAAAATATGTGTTTAAACTATTTATTTGTTAAAGGACTAGTTCATAGGTATAAGTTCGGCCGGGACCACCGTTGTGGACCAAGAGGGGTGCCTAACACCTTCCCCTCAAGGTTACTTCGAGCCCTTACCCTAAATCTCTGGTAATGCAAACTTGTCCATGAGTTAATTGCACTGGGTTCCCTAACGCACCATAATATGTTAGGTGGTGACTCTTCAAAAACCCAAATTCCCAAAAGGAAATGAGTTATAACCCCTCATGAATGTTGGAACCCGAAATTCCCCATCAAAACGGAGAAAAGGGGGGCGTGACGGCATGACAACTTTCCTGGTGATATCTTAGGCCCTTACCATAACGAACTTATTTTTATGAATTAGTCCAAGCATGATTTGTCCCGTATCCTTTCCCCTTATTTAAATTTAACTGTCTATTTTCTTTTAAACATTTATGATTCTTTATTCTTAAAACTGACTTGTCTCTTTGTTTTCTTTTTCGTAAATGTCTTTCAATTATTTAAATATCGCATTTTTTTGTACCTTCAAATACTTCACTACATGCTATTAATTACTACATAAATCACACTCCACATCATATTCAACTCGTGCGTATCAAATCCTACAGCAACGCTTGATAAGTGGTTGTGCTCTTCCTATTTATTACCCTTAAATTCGGAAAGACATATTTACGGTAAAACTAGTCGATTAGTGGTGCAATCGTCGGTTCTGTGCTTTCCCCCTCAAGTTTTCCGCTTGACGGTATCGGTCTAAACGCTCATAGTAACCTTACTCTCGTCAAAATTGTGCATGCATCATGGTCAAACCTAGTCGGATCAATAAGTTGTCCACTTAATGATCCTCTAAGATAAGCCTTATCCAAAAGTCCATCGGGGTTTCTATAATCCCATCGGACATAACCACATTCTGGGCATTAATTTGGAGAATTAAATGCCGATATGCTAATCATGAATGTATAAATAGTCAAGTCTGGTGGGGGAAGGCCTAAATTTTTTTATTTGCTAAAAAGGAGGCACGAGGTCCCCAGATTTGGTATGCTTAGCAACATCCCACCATTATTACTAGATTGGTAGGAGGACCTTTCCTCAAGTGACAAGAAACATGTGATAAAGTACCTAGGTAACTTGACTTCCCTGCTAGACATTGAGCCAAACAAAAAGTTGATAGAGGCAGCCGCTTTGTTCTAGGACAGTGAAAGGGTCGTGTTCCGTTTTAGTGACATAGAAATGACACCACTTCTAGAAGAAATTGGAGTACTTGCAGGATTTATTTGGGATAGTCCCGGGCTATTGGTGCCGGAGAACCGTACTAGCAAAAGGTTTTAAAAATGGTGGGGCTGAAGAAGAATGTCGACCTAGTGCGCCAGAAGGAATCTTATATACCCTTTGAATATCTATATGAAAGGGATATATATCCCTATCCGAGTTATGAGGAAAGCATGCAGGAACAAGTTGTACCAAGGTTACCAAGATGAGTCATTTTAGGGCAGACTTTCAAGTCGACAACGTCCCTTACAAATGCCAAGCTCAGCGGATGTGGCACTGCAAGATCATTGTGGAAAAGAACACCATTGAGCCAGACAGGTATCATGCAGGGTGCGAATCTCTCTACTACATGGTTAAAAGACAATCTGAAAGGAATGGTGATGCCAAGGGCCAGTCAAGGGAATAGAATCATAGATGAAAAAGCTGAAGCTCAAGTCAAATACAACAGGCTACATAAGAGGGTCCACGACTCTGAGAATGAGCACCTGGAAATACATGAGAGGAATATGAGGATGATCGAGGAATGAAAAGAAATGGTACTCACTTCCAACAGGAAATTGGAATATCTGGAGCGAGGAATAGTGGTGTTGGTTGTGCTGATACTACACTCTGTGCTATTTTGCACAGATCCAGGTTTCGAACAGCAGCAGCAGTATCAGTGTGGGAGCAGGCCTTCGGTCCAGCGAGACCCGAGGTAGCCTTGCACGGACACCTCCCTTATCCACTCTTTTTAGTCTGTTATCTCATTCACTACAAAAATACTGGAATTAGCTACGAACGTTGTCACTAATCTGTCGCTAAAATGCTCGTTGCTAGCAGAATATTTTCGTAATCCGTCGCTATTCCATCGCTAAATGAGATTAGCAACGGATTTTTCAGTTTAGCTATAAATTTTTTCCATCGGTAAACCCTGATTTTTTTAGTAGTGATTGTATTCGAGACAAACAGTTTATGTTTTCTTTCAGACGTTTGTGTTTAGTATTCTTAGCAGCTCGTGAGTACAGTGACACTAGTCTTGGGTAGAGGATTTTGTCAAACATTCCGCATTTCTATTAAATTTTATATAAAATGCTAAGACTTCCGCTTGTTATTGAAATTCGTTGCTTTTACATTATTGCCGAAAAATCGTTTAAAAGGATTGTATATTAATGAAAAAGTAATTGAATTTGGCTTACCTAGCTCTCATTAGTAGGTGCCATCACGACTCCCAAGGGTGGAAAATCCAGGTTGTGACAATGTTCCATGTCTCAGAGCTTACACCTCACCTCGTCAGAGGTAAAATATCTCGTTTAACGCCCCCGAATTTTAAAGCATTGGCTAGGAGTTGATACCTCAAAAATCATAGCTTTCTTTAGTTGAAAGATTTCGAAAGGCATAATCCTAAAATTCATTAAATTTTGGACTTCTTTCAAACAAGTAATTCATATAGGATTATAATAGTGATTCACAATTTAATTTGTTGAAACTTCGACGGTGTCACGACCCAAATTTACATACCCGATCGTGATGGCACCTCTCGTGGAGACAAGGCCAGCCAGTCAACCCAATTCATCCTTTAAAAATAATTATTTAATGCAATTATAGTGCAACAAGGTTTAATAATACCAAATAGCGGAAATATATATAAAAAAATGCGGAAATCCAACCGAACATAGCCCTAACTGGGGTGTCACAAGTCACGAGCATCTAAAGGAGACTGAACACCATTATATGGCCAATAATATCAAAAATAAAATTTGGAGTTCAAAAGATGATGTCCGGTGCCGCAAACGCTAGCGGTCACCTAGCTCAGCTTCAATAATAATGCCTTCAATCCGCTAATAACCCACTATCGGGGGAAACAATACCCGCAACTGTATGCGAGGTGTAGGGAGTAAAGTGAGTACTCCAACTCAGTGAGTAATAAAAGTAAATAATAGCTGAAAGCAAGAAATCACGTAAGGCACTCCATCATGCTATATAGAACACTACAACCCCTTCTGAGAAGAACAGTAAAACCGTGAAATCCTTTAGAAAACATCTGGGCTCAGTTAAAACCTCTTTTGAAAATATTCCTTTTCAACAGTTGGAAAATAATTTCAACAACTAAGAAATAATCGGAAATCTGCCCCTCGGGCTCAATATCAACCTCTCAGTACAGTATCATCCCCGCGGGCTCACTCCCAACTAATAAAGTACAACATCAGCCTCTCGGGCACAACACTCCATTAACAAATTACACTAGGGTATCTGGTAAACAGTGCAAGAAGTAAAATGGATGCCAATGACATGAATGCTGAATGTCATGATAACATTACAAAATAAGAACAAATGCATGAGTGCAATGCAATGCATATGGCGGTACACTCTATTACCCGCTGCGGCGTGCAGTCCGCTCCATTTATTTATCGTCGACGACGCTCACTCGGTGTGTGTACAGACTCTGGAGGGGCTCCTACAGCCTAAGCGCAATAACAAGCCATCTCGTGGCATCAATCAAATTCTGGTCAGTCATTGTTACCTGACCAATTCATATCCTACAGTGCCATTGTTACTACTGTTTCAAGTCACATCATACAGTGTCATTGTTACCACTGTTTCAAGTCACATCATACAGTGTCATTGTTACCACTGTTTCAAGTCACATCATACAGTGTCATTGTTACCACTGTTTCAAAATCACTGCTGCGGCGCGTAGCCCGATCCATGCTCAGTCCAGAAATCAACATAAGCCCCTTAGGCATTTGTAAAACAGTTGTTCTCGGCCTGAAATATCATTTAAAATATCATTTGAGTTTTCAAAACTTAGAAGTATGACTGAGTTGCAAAAACAGTGTTTAGAATCTTGGACTTAAACCAAATGATATGCAAGATATGCTAAAACAGTAATATCAATCCCCGAAGGATTCACATAGTTGTCACGAAGCCCAAACATGGCAGTCAGCCCATAGTATGATGATACAAGTAGTTTCAGTCAAATACACGGTAAAATCAACAACTCAGACGGACCAAGTCACAATCCCCAATGGTGCTCTATCCCACGCTCATATCCAGCGTGCAAGTCACCTCACTACAGCACTATGATGTGCAAATTTGGGGTTTCAAACCCTCATGATATCATTTACAAGTATTACTCACTTCGAACCGGTGAAATCTCTAGCTCTCGATGCCTTTGCCCCTCAAACCGGCCTCCACGCGTGTCAAATGTATCAAAAATCACAGTGAATACATCACAATATACAAATGGGACAATACCCAATCGAAAACAATCGAAAAATATCAAAATTCACGAAATTTGCAAAACCCGAGCCCCGTGCCCACATCTCGAAAAATTATAAAATTAACATCAAGGGATTCCTTATCTTGCTATGAGTCCGTACACACCAAGAACACCCAAATCGGACCACAAATGGCCCTTCAAATCCCAAATTTAGAATTTCAATCTCAAGCCCTAATTTCTTATAATTTGGCTATATTTTCATGGATTTCAAGGATGATTTCACAATAAAATCATGTATTTAGTTCATAGAACTTACCTCCAATCACTTCCCGTCAAAACCCCTTCAATTTCCGTCCAAAAGCTCTCAAGAATGACCAAAAATGGTGGAAAAATGGGTTAGGTTCGCGGATGAAATATTTTTAACATTCTGTCCGGGTACTGTATCTAACACTATGCGATCGCATAAAACAAAATTCCTGGGCATTGTAGCTAACACTATGCGATTGCATAGAACAAATTTCTGTGTACTGTAGCTAACCCTATGCGATCACATTAGAGCCCTGCGATCGCATATAACACAATTTCGGGTACTGTAGCTAACCCATTGCGATTGCATAGAACAAATTCCTGGGTACTGTAGCTAAACCTATGCGATCGTATTACAGCCCTGCGATCGTATAGAACAAAATTGCTGTGCACTGACTGCTGCATTTCTGCAGCATTTTTCAACTTTAAAAATTCCCGTTAGCCATCCGAAATCACCCCGAGGCCCCCGGGACCTCAACCAAAAATACCAATGCATCCTATAACGTTATTCAAACTTGTTCCAATCATAAAAATACACCCAACAACACTAAAACCATCAAATTACATCGGATTCAAGCCTAAGTTTCTTCAAAACTTCCGAAATGCTCATTCGATGAAAAACCCGACCAAACGATGTTCGAATGACCTGAAAGTTTGCACACATATCCAAAATCACCCAACGAAGCTACAACAACTCTCGAAATTCAATTCCAACCCTCGGATAAAAATCTCACCTATCAACCGGAATTCACCAAAATACTAACTTCACCAATTCAAGCCTAATTCTACACTGGACCTCCAAAATTACTTCCGATCACACTCCTAAGTAACAAATTATCCCCCCGAATCTAACCAAATCATCAGAATTCAAATCCGAGCCCTCTAACACATAAGTCAATGTCCGTTTGACTTTTCTAAAACAGACCTTCCTTAAAGAGGCTAAGTGTCTCATTTCTTACTAAAACCAATCCAAATCAACTCGATCACCTCAAATACTGATAATGAAGCATAGAGAAACATAAGATGGGGGAAATCGGAGCAACAACACATGAGACGACGGGTCAGGTCGTCACATCCTCCCCAACTTAAACAAACGCTCATCCTCGAGCGTACCCAGAGTTGTCCTAGAAGCCATCCAATAGCTAAATGACCATACCAAGCATATACCCGGGGTGATCCTATCTCTTATAGGCCCGACAACACAACATAGCTGAAATTACCCAATCCAGTCTATCCCATAATTCACAGATCTACCTTTTCACTTCTGAAACCATCAATACGATCAAAACCTCACACCTATACTTTGAATTGTCCCAAACTAGCTGTAATAACCCATACCTGCAACCTCCGGTGAAACCATATGATATACCACATGATCCAAACACTCGAAACAATGGCCTCTATTCACAGCAGTTGCCCATAATAACCAAATATCGATAGAAAACCTCTTATTAGCAAAAGTTTTATTCCATCACTTTCGCATACTACCAATGATAAATAAAATACGCGATAAACCGTAACCATCCCTCAGATCACCCATACATGAAGCCACTCCAATTTTGACTAATACCATAACAGATTTTCGGGCTGAACCCCGATATTATCCTTCTAACAAGCTGAGATCAAATCTCTTTGTATTCGTTAATGACTCTAACGATCATCTCGAATCTACACACCACTGTGGTGATATGACACCTCAACTCAGGCCTAAGCCACAACTTGCATAATAGACGTACCAATGAGGAACGGTCTGAACATACTCAAATCATGACAAATGACTCAAACGAAAGAGTTGTAACTCAAGTCCATCAGTATCATCACAACACAAGGCTGAAACCCCATCTCACATCATAGAGATAGAACACCTAAATCTACCTCAAAAGGTCATAACTCCACGTAGCTTCGCTACAATGCGTGATCCTACCCAAACATTGTTGCACCTGACACATCTCGTGTTGTTACGCTCAAAATCAATAGCCACACACAATTTGATGTTTGAAACCAAGGCAATTCATTACACCCATGGTGACCCAAATAACATACGACACGTAACCCGATAGGTCATAATAATACTCAATTTAGTGAGCAACACTCAATTACTCTTCTCGCTCGACTCTCTCTATAAATCCTCAATAGAACCACACCACATGTGTCTATGTCCAAAATATCTTAACGTCTCACAGCACAGAAAGTAACTCATAGGTCTCATTAGATCACTAACAAGCTCAATAATGAACGAATCAGCCTATCCTTCATCAATACAATTCGGGGCCAACCAAGACAACTCAAGCTAAACACGTAGCCACCTCGGCCTACCAACGAACTCAATACCAAGAAGCCTGAAGCTGCTCCTTCCACTACTATGACTCCTACCGGGGCCGTGCGATACGGTTCCCGATACCAAATCAATACCAAAATCCATAATCTCGCCCGACAATATGCCCTACCATAAGAAACGCAGACGAAAAAGTCCCTCAATTCTGGAACCGAATCAATGGTAGAAACCTCTGTACTGATATCCGCCACGAAGTCCCAATTATGAAAAGCAATCCTTCCCAGCCGTCCGCTGGTCTTTGGAACACAAACCATTCTGCTACAACATAGTCCGATGCACCTCGCCACACAACCTGTGGCATTTTCCAACATAGTCCATCGCACAATAGTCTAGAATAACCCACACTGGGACAACCAGTCTACAACTCAACATTATATCCAAAATCAAACATACCAACAAGAGAGAAGCACTCGGGCCACCAAATCCTAATAGTCGCCAAATAGTATCGACACCCACGATCCACAACCACTGCATAGCCTGAACATGAGAACTCCCAGTATCCAACTCCATATAGCACATGAATCACTGTACCTGATCCCAATTTCCACCGTTCAATACATGCACACATTTGATACTCATTCATTCAATGACAGATACTCAATATTTACCTGTGCTACCGAGCAAACTCGAATACCACCAGTGGAACCAACAAGAACATGCCGCAATACTACTGAAATATAATAAGTTTATCACATTACCTTTTTATGAGACATATACTCTCATCAAATCACTTCCACATGGAAATACCATTTTTGCTAATCACCCGAAGATCATTTATCTAATCACTTAGAAGGAATCATTACACAACCCAGCTCTACATGACATACACAGTTCTTATTCAAATTCTTACAATACTGACACGACTGATGAGATCTGTATACATTCATAACTACTACCGAAACAACAATTCATTAGTTCTATACTCTTGGCAAGAACTATCACCTTGTTTTGAACCAAACAATGGTTTTAGCCCTTTAATTTACTTCATATGCTCAGATTGCACTGATCTCGAATTCAATGATCTCGTCTCACCCAGTACGAACTGCTCAGGCAATGAGCCACCCCAGACATGGTCAAGGTCGCACATGTGAACCAGATAATGTGCCAATAGGCTACCAATTCGAACGCAATACAAAAGAAAACGAGCTCTAGAATGAATTACCAAATCCCACGAACTAATACAGACTTTCCTTGGAAAACAAGAAGCAAGGCATACAAAGATAGCATATAGAAAACTATACTCGATATCACACAGTTGTGGCGTGCAACCCGATCCAGATAACATACCAATGGCAGCGTGCCACCTGATCCACACATAGATCTCACATAAGGAGGTACAAATCGAGCCAAATCTGCTCATTATAACAAAATACTGAATTTCGGTCATAAGCATGCTAAGTTCATAACATCAGCCCTGAGGGATATTTAGCATTATAAACTACAAAACTCAAGCACAACTGAGATACAATATACAATCTGAATGTCAAGAGCCAAGTTGCTCAGGTAACATCATTCCTACGCGGATTCTCAACATATAAGCAATTTCTCTAACCATTTCACAAATCCCACGGCGTACCTCAAACCATCGGTCGCATTAACGCTGAAAAGCGATCAAGAATCATTAACCAGGATGCAAAGCCCTTTATGCGCAACACCATTCTCAGGTGATGCTAAAGACAGTACCAATTTACCTTAGCAATCAAACTTCTTTCCTGCTCATCCGAGCTCATGACATCTTTGTCAAAATTTTCCTTTGCTCGTGCCATTCTCGGCCTAGTTTCCGCAACCAGGATTGATTTGCCAATATGCCTCAAATCGGAACCAACAAAATGCGTAATCGTACAATCGTCTAGCCAACGACAACCTCCCCAACTTGGCTCGAAGCCATAGATCAAAACACATAATAGTCATAACGCATATACTCCACTGCTGGCTTAGTACCATAGTGATATTAAACTCAAATCCTCTGTAAGTTTGTGTAAACACATTTCATCTAGTACTGTAACTCTTTAGAAATCTCGCAACAGTTAAACTCACTCTCTTAAGCGAACCAAAAATTTAAATCTCAACACGTATATTTTGCTTATAAATGAGATCTTCTAATAGACAACATAAGGATCACACCACTTCAGAACCCTTCGCGGGAGACAACCCACCTACTTCGCCTCAATCTAACATTTTTGTATACCTTCCACACATTACACAGTCGCTTAGTCTTCTTAAGTCTGATCTCATATTGCAACATGAAATTTACTTCTTTCTCAACTGGAAACATGAAAAAGTTCTTCACGCGCCCATAACTCGGGGATATAACTTGAATCATGATGGAATTCAAATGCCTAGTAGTTCACCTACATCCAGCAAGTCTTCCTCGACCATTCCAAGTTACACAGATACATCTCGCAGTACTAACATACTCATCACGTAGCTACCCGGCCGCCATTCCCACTAATATGGACAATACCAAATATATAGGTTAAAAACATTTGCTCACGCAAGCAACACCTTGGTGCTCAAGCCATAGGCAAAGATTCGGCCTCAAGTTTTCTAGACTAGCCCAATATGTACTCACAGAGATCACGTCTTGCCCCTCGATCGTAAATTTACAAGCCCTCAAGGCACATCAAATTCTGAACAATCATGCACTCGTTCGAACACGTGGAAGGAATTTCAAGAGTTTCTTTTCAAGCTGAATCAAAGATGCACGTAAGAATTCAAGAATGTGAAGTTTTCCTAAAGGTTCTGTAGCCTCTCGAGGATAAATACAGACGTCTCCCTACCGATCCGCGAGACGCTACTAAACCTGCTCATGACTCATGAGACCTAGTAACCTAGACACTAATACCAACTTGTCATGACCCAAATTTACATAACCGATCGTGATGGCGCCTCTCGTGGAGACAAGGGCAGCCAGTCAACCCAATTCATCCTTTAAAAATAATTATTTAACGCAATTATAGGAAACGTGGTCTAATAATACCAAATAGCAGAAATATATATAAAAATATGCGAAAATCCAACCCAACACAGCCCTAACCGAGGTGTCACAAGTCACGAGCATCTAAAGGAGACCGAACACTATTATATGGTAAATAATATCAAAAATAAAATTTGGAGTTCAAAAGATGAAGTCTGGTGCCGCGAACGCTGACGGTCACCTTGCTCAGCTTCAATAATAATGCCTGCAATCCACTAATAATCCACTATCGGGGGAAACAATACCTGCAACTGCACGCGAGGTGTAGGGAATAAAGTGAGTACTCCAACTCAGTGAGTAATAAAAGAAAATAATAGCTGAAAGCAAGAAATCACGTAAGGCACTCCATCATGCTATATAGAACAGTACAACCCCTTTTGAGAAGAACAGTAAAACCGTGAAATCCTTTAGAAAATATCTGGGCTCAGTTAAAACCTCTTTTGAAAATACTCCTTTTCAATAGTTGCGAAAATAATTTGAACAAGTAAGAAATAATCGAAAATCTGCCCCTCGGGCTCAATATCAACCTCTCAGTACTGTATCATCCCCGCAGGCTCACTCCTAACTCACAAAGTACAACATCAGCCTCTCGGACACTGCACTCCATTAACAAATAACACCAGGGTATCTGGTAAATAGTGCAAGAAGTAGCATGGATGCCAATGATATGAGTGCTGAATGTCATGATAACATTACAAAATAAGAACAAATGTATGAGTGTAATGAAATGCATATGATGGTACACTCTAGTACCCGCTACGGCGTGCAGCCCACTCCATTTATTTATCGTCGACGACGCTCACTGGGGGTGTGTGCAGACTCCGGAGGGATCCTACAGCCCAAGTGCAATAACAAGCCATCTCGTGGCATCAATCAAATCCTGGTCAGTCATTGTTGCCTGACCAATTCATATCCCATAGTGCCATTGTTACCACTGTTTCAAGTCACATCATATAGTGTCATTATTATCACTGTTTCAAGTCACATCATACAATGTCATTGTTACCACTGTTTCAAAATTACTACTGCAGTGCACATCCCGATCCATGCTCAGTCCAGAAATCAACATAATCCCCTTGGACATGTGTAAAAAAGTTGTTCTCGGCTTGAAATATCATTTAAAATATCATTTGAGTTTTCAAAACTTAGAAGTATGACTGAGGTGCAAAAATAGTATTTAGAACCTTGGACTGAAACCAAATGATATGCAAGATATGCTAAAACAATAATATCAATCCCCGAAGGAATCACATAGTTGGTACGAAGCCCAAACATGGCAATCATCCCATAGTATGATCATACAAGTAGTTTCAGTCAAATACATGGTAAAATCAACAACCGGGATGGAGCAGATCATAATCCCCAACGGTGCTCTACCCCACGCTTATATCCAGCGTCCAAGTCACCTCAATACATCATTATGATGTGAAAATCCGGGGTTTCAAACCCTGAGGATATCATTTACAAGTATTACTCATCTCGAACCGGTGAAATCTCTAGCTCTCGATGCCTTTTCCCCTTAAACCGGCCTCCACGCGCGTCAAATCTATCCAAAATCAGAGCGAATACATCACAATATACAAATGGGACAATACCCAATCAAAAACAATCAAAAAATATCTAAATTCACAAAATTTGCAAAATCCGAGCCCCGAGCCCACTTCTCGAAAAATTATAAAATTAACATTAACTGATTCCTTATCTTGCCACGAGTTTGTACATACCAAGAACACCCATATCGGACCACAAATGGCCCTTCAAATCCCAAATTTAGAATTTCAATCTCAAGCCCTAATTTCTTATAATTTGGCTATATTTTCATGAATTTCACGGATGATTTCACAATAAAATCATGTATTTAGTTCATAGGACTTACCTCCAATCACTTTCCGTCAAAACCCCTTAAATTCCCGTCCAAAAGCTCTCAAGAATGACCAAAAATGGTGGAAAAATGGGTTGGGTTCGCGGATGAAATGTTTTTAACATTCTGTCCGGGTACTGTAGCTAACACTATGCGATCGCATTAGTGCCTTGCAATCGCACAGAACAAATTTCTGCGTACTGTAGCTAACCCTATGCGATTGCATAGAACAAATTCCTGGGTACTGTAGCTAACCCTATGCAATCGCATTAGAGCCCTGCGATCGCATAGAACAAAATTTCGGGTACTGTAGCTAATCCTATGCGATTGCATAGAACAAATTCCTGGGTACTGTAGCTAAACCTATGCGATCGCATTAGAGCCCTGCGATCGAATAGAAGAAAATTGCTGTGCACTGACTGCTGCATTTCTGCAGCATTTTCCAACTTCAAAATTCCCGTTAGCCATCCGAAATCGCCTTGAGGCCCCCGGGACCTCAACCAAAAATACCAATACATCCTATAATGTTATTTAAACTTGTTCCAATAATAAAAATACACCCAACAACGCTAAAACCATCAAATTACATTGAATTCAAGCCTAAGTTTCTTCAAAACTTCCGAAATGCGCATTCGATCAAAAACCTGACCAAACGATGTCCGAATGACCTGAAAATTTGTACACATATCCAAAATCACCCAACGAAGCTACAGCAACTCTCGGAATTCCATTCCGACCCTATGATCAAAATGTCACCTATCAACCGGAATTCGCCAAAATACTAACTTTGCCAATTCAAGCCTAATTCTACACCGAATCACCGAAATTCAAATCCGAGCCCTCTAACACATAAGTCAACGTCCGTTTGACTTTTCTAAAACAAACCTTCCTTAAAGAGACTAAGTGTCTCATTTCCTACTAAAACCAATTCAAATCGACTCCATCACCTCAAATACTGATAATGAAGCATAGAGAAACATAGGATTGGGGAAATTGGAGCAACAACAGATGAGACGACGGGTCGGGTCGTCACAGACAGTAAATTAAGCTCTAAGGTGTACTGATTACTATATCGTATACTAATATTAGGACTTTGAAACAAAATTAGTAACTTAGTTTACCTATACAAGAATTTCTTCTGGGATCAATAGTGAAGTTTTGAAATTTTAAAAGTAAATCAATAAATCAATATTTATACTAAAAACTTAAACATAAATTATCAACACTCAAATAATTTTAACAATAATCAGTCACTGACTTTTAATTTTCACCAAAGACAAGAAGTTCAAGTTTCCAAAATTAAAAAACTATGATGTTCTAGGTGTGTTTTTGGTGAAGAAAAATAATTGCGGCACATATAACTCAAGAAGACTATTTTCGCAATAAAGTAAACGTATGGATAATATCTAAAGACTAATCCCTTAAGGGGACAATCAAATCGATGCCATAAAACCAACGAATTCACAAGAGTCAACATTTTATGACATTATTTATGCTACGCCCAACCGTTTGGACTAACTCATCAAAATCATTAGGTGCAAGAATCAACAAAAACAAATTGCTATATGGATCTGTAACTTAATATCAATTCTATATGCTTTCCTCTTTACTTTAGGTTGTGGAGTTCTGAGTTGTTAGATATTTTTGGAAGCCAAATCTACAAGACATATGGTTTTAATAAGTTTTTACTTTTTTTTAAAAAAAAGAATATATATTCTTCTCAGTCTATAGTTTGCAGCGATATAAATATAAGGCAGGGATTCATTCAGTTAGAAAGACGGCAAAGTATTATGAATGGTGATGCATAATATGGAAGATTATTTGTAATAAGGTTTGAAGTAAGTGTAAATTAAAAGTGATCGATAGGTCATTCAAATTTCATAAAATAATTAAATAATTCACGAGGTTTAGCATTACGGGGCTACTTTGTAACTGTTATGTTAGCTTAAAATCAAAGTGAGATTAATTAGTTTGTGAAATAAGTCCATACATGAAGGATGTACAATGCTTACCATCTTCCGGTATGTAGTAATAAATCAATGTAACAAAATGATGGACACTTTTTATGGGAGAAGAAATGATAGGAAAATTACAAATGTTCCTTACCATCATAATGAAATGAGTTGAGACACGTAATCCTTCTTTACTAACTAGATACAATTGCAACTTTAATTTAAAAACTTGCACAAGGAGTATAAAAATAGTAAAGTATTGTTATGATCCGGATTTTCCACTCTCGGGAGTCGTGATGACGCCTAATAATGCGAGCTAGGCAAGACAATTATTGAACCATATACCTTTTTACCAATTTTTTTCTCTTTAACAATTACAAAGAAGAAACATTTAAACAACGGGATATAACATAAGCGAAAGAAAACAATAAGCCATCTGAATTTGAATATCCTTTACAACTGATTGAGTCTCGACTACCCAGAACTGGTGTCACGGTGTCACAGACGGTCTAAGATTTACTACATACAAAGTCTGAAAAATATAATAATACACTGTTCCAGAATATAAGGGAAAGGAAATAGGAATAGTAGATAGAAGAAGACGCCAATGCCTGTGGACGCCTGCAGGACTACCTCGGTTCGCCTGATGAGCAAGAATCAGCAATCCCACTGCGGTCTGAAGTCTACAAGACTGGGGTCTACAAAAACAAATGTAGAGTGTAGTATCGGCACAACCAATCCCATGTGCTATTAAGTACCTAGCCTAACCTCGACGAAGTAGAGATGAGGCTAGGACCAGACTACCAAATAAACCTGAGCAGTTATATGATATACAATGGAAAGTAAAGCAAAAATAAGCAAGTAGAGATGGAAGGGGGGAAACATGCTTCGAAAAATAACATATAAAAATAGAATATCAATATAACTATAAAGGAATCAAAATCCAACTCCTAACAAGAGTAAGGAAAACAAGGCAGATTTCACTTTCTTTTAACATCTTGTGGTAGGCGTACCACTCGCTCCCATATCAGTATATCTTATGTTAGGCGTACCACCCGCTCCCATTTTATTATATCTTTGTTGTGGCGTGCAACCTGATCCGTATACAATATTATTGCAGCGTGCAACCCGATCCATACATAATATTGTTGCGGCGTGTAACCCGATCCATATATAATATTATTGTGGTGTGCAACCCGATCCATATATAATATTGTTGCGGCATGCAACCCGATCCATATATAATATCTATAATTATAATGAGAGTCCCGACAAGGGATTAATAAGGTCCGCACTATCTCGGCAAGGGATTTGATAACATAAGTAATAACGTCCCGTCAAGGGAGAAATAGCTATAACCACACTTGTTCCAACATCTAACTACCACAGCTATAACAAAACTTGTTCCAGCATCTAGCTACCACAGTTATAACCAACCTGTTACAACATCTAACTACCATAACTATAACCAAACTTGTTACTACACCTAACTACCTCAGCTATAACCAAACCTATTATAACCCCTAACTACCTCAACTATAACTATAGTCCTGACTCAACACAAAGAATCAATAACCTAAGCATTCATAATATCAATTAAGAACACAATGCTAGGAAACCACAACTCAACAATAGCCCACCAAGGGGGAAACATTATAATCGCTTTTCTTTCTCACTTTTACTTCACAATTCACTTCACAACTCGAGCCAATTCTCTAGAGGTTCAATTATCACTTATACTTTCGCAATTGGTTCTACAACTGGAGCCAACTCTCCTCAATGTTCATAAGTCATAATTCTTTCCACAACTTTACACAACAAATAGAAATACCCACCAAGGCATAAATAATACAACGAAGTCATGAAAATCACAATATAAGACTCACAGTCATGCTTGACACCAACGTATAGATTCTCGTCACCATGCCTATACGTCGTACTCAACAAGAAACAAATAGAAAATAGGACACAACTCCTAATACCTCAAGCTAAGGTTAGACCAAATACTTACCTCGAACTACCACGGCCAACTCAATCCTCAAAAGCTTCCTTTCCTTTCGAAGTAGGCTCCAACACAATCTTATCTATGCATAATCGATTTAATCACATCTATAAATGCTAAATAATACAATTCCAATGCTAATTTATAGCTTTTTAATCATTCTTGCCAAAAAAATGACCCTGGATCCCCTCAGTCAAAATACGAGGTTCTAATCAAAATCAAATCACCCATTCATACACGAGCCCAAATTTATAATTATTTTCAAATTTCGACCCCAAAATAAGGTCTAAGTTACAATTAATTAAAAAAAACCTAACTCTACCCCAATCCCTAATTTTCTACCCTTAATCACATGTTTTAGGCCTAGAAATTCAATAGATTTTGATAGAAAATAAAGAAAACGAGTTAAACAATGTATACCCAAGAAACTTTGGTGAATATATGCTTCAAAAATTGCCTAGGAGCTTTGGAGAAGAAAGGGTTGATGAGTTTTTATGAAAATCCCGAAATTGGTTCTGTTTGAAGACTTTAAAATAACTGGGCAAAAATGTGCATCACGTTCGCGATAGACCCTTTACGTTGGTGATGGCGTCAAGCTGGTAAAGCCTTCGCATTTGCGTTAATGAGCTCGTGTTCGTGTCCAACAGGTCGCGTTCGCAAAAAGTAATTACCCCTCCCCCTGCCCAGGCCCTTTTGGCCTTCAATTTTGCGTGGCTAGGACCGCGTTCGCGAAGGTATAGCCACCCACTTCCTCGCGTCTGCGACCTGGGCTATGTGTTCGCGTAGAAGGGAATCCCTCAGCAACAAATTACCCATCGTGTTCGCGAGGTCCCTCCCGCAAACGCGAAGAAGGAAATACCAGGACACCTGAACAGCTTTTTTCTGCAATTTTTCTTAAGTTCAAAACCTCCAGAGACACATCTGAAACACATCCGAGCCCTCAGGGCTCCTAACAAAACATAAATACTAACTCAGAAGCATCATACGAACCTATATGTGCGGTCAAATCGCCAAAATAACTTCATTATCAACAATTTAAACGTCAAAGTCAAAGGATTTTTCTCAAACTTCTTAAAACATCAACTTTAGCAATTCAAGTCCGAATCACATCAAATGACGTCCGTTTTTCACAACATTTTACAGAACATGCTAAATCATATATAAGACCTATACTGGGTGCCAAAACCAAAATACGAGCCCGATACCAACACGTTCTAATCAAATTTTATTTCAAATTACCTTAAACAATTTCAGAAAAAAATTTCTTTCAAAAATTTATTTTTCGGGCTTGAGACATTAGAATTATCACTTATTTTTAATTGAATTCCATGTCTTCGAGGCCTTGAAAACCTCCTTAAGAGTTTCCTCGATTTGTGTGCACAGTCCGGGCACGTAGCCAGAAAGCTTAAATTTGAAGTTTTGTGAAAAATGCTAAGTTTTGATGTTAAAATACATAAATTTGACTTTGGTCAACATTTTGGGCAAATGGACCCAGACTCTTGATTTGATGGTCACGAAGGGTGCGCAGGAAAATATAGGACTTGGGCATATACCCATAATTGAGTTATGAGTTCCAAGCCCGAGAAATAAATTTTAAAAGGAAATTGTTTTTAAAATTTTTGTAAGGAAATTTGAAATGAAATCTGATCATATCATGTTGATATCGGGCCTGTATTTTGGTTCCGAAACCCTGTACAAGTCTTATATATGGTTTAAGTCAAAGTTTGGTTGAAAACGAAGTCCGTTTGACGTGATTCAGAGCTAAATTGCTAAATTTGATACTTGATGAAGTGAGAAAAATTCTTGATTTTTGAGGTTTGATTCATTGCTATCGAGGTTATTTTGGTGATTTGATTGCACGGATAAGTTCGTAGGATGTCTTTGAGTTAGTATGTATATTTGGTTAGGAGCCTCGAGGGCTCGGGTGTCTTTCAGATGCATTTCGGGAAGTTTTGAACTTATGAAAAATTGCAGGTTTTCAACTGTTGGATTTCTGGCATTTCCTTCTTCGTGTTCGCGGGAGTACCCATGCGAACGTGATGAGTAAATCTTGCTAAAGAAAAATTCCTTCTATGCGAACACATAAACCAGGTCGCGAATGCAAAGCATTGGGGGTTCTCCCTTCACAAACGCTGGCCTGGAATCACGAACGCGAAGGCTTAAACCCTGGGCTGGGGAGGGTCACCACTATGTGCATCGCGAACGAGACACTATGTCCGCGAGCGCATAGGCTTGAGGAGCCAAAGCTACGCGAACGCGAGCCAACTTCGGCGAACGTAAAGGTCTGCCCGATCTAACTTATCACGAATGCGGTGAGCTTATCGCGAACGCGATGAACAAATCCGCCAAGTTAATTTAAGTTCCAAAACCAGAATGCAAACGGGATTATAATAAAATTTTACAAACTCTTTCTTCTCCAAATTTCTAGGGCGATTTTTTAAGCATTGTTTCACCACAATATTTTGGGGTAAGTAGTCTCTAACTAGTTTCTTCCATTTTCGTCAACATCTAATGAATTTCTAGGCGTAAAGCATAAGATTGAGGGTAGAAAATTAGGGATTTGGGTAGAGTTAGGGATTTTTTTATTTTTCTTGATTTAGACCTCGTTATGGGGTCAAATTTGAAAATAAATTATATATTCGGGCTCGTGGGTGAATGTGTGACTTGATTTTGGTCCGAACTTCGAGTTTTAACCAAGCGGGCCTGGGGTCGATTTTTGAGTTTTTTGGAAAAATAATGGAAAAGCTATAATTAGGCGTTGGTTTCGCATTCTGTAGCTTTTATTGATGTAT
This sequence comes from Nicotiana glauca, assembly GCA_026770625.1. Taxonomy (NCBI): domain Eukaryota; kingdom Viridiplantae; phylum Streptophyta; class Magnoliopsida; order Solanales; family Solanaceae; genus Nicotiana; species Nicotiana glauca. Next base: position 21,845 of record MU741945.1, read on the forward strand.
TGAAGTCATTTATATATAGATATAATTGAATTGGAGTCGAATTCGAAAGGAAAAACGGTTATTAAGGATTGAATTGGCTGTAGAAGTTTGAGGTAAGTGTTTGGTCTAACCTTAGCTTGAGGGATTAGGAGTTGAGTCCTATTTTCTATGTGGTAATTTTTGAGTACGACGTTTGGGTATGGTGACGAGTATCTATATGTTGGTGTCTAGAATGACCATGAGTCTTTAAATTGTGAATATCTTGATTTTGTTGTATTTCTCTTGCCTTGCTGATGATTCCTATTTGTTGTGAAAAGCTCGTGAAAGGAAATTGTGACTTATGAACATCGAGGAGCATTGGCTCAACTTATATCACAAATGTGAAAGTATATGAAATGATTGAATCCTTTGGAGCATTAGCTCAAGTGGTAACGTGAGATATGAAATAAAAGTGAAAGAAAGAGTATCTAAATTGTTACCTTGACGGGATATTATTGCTTATTGATTATTTTCCCTTGCCATGATGTTGTACCCTTGCCGGGATTTAATGGAATAATTGTGTTTCCTTGCCGGAATTTCTGTAATTATCTTGTTTATTTCCTTGCCCCTTGCTTGTGATTGTTGTTTGGGTGAGGAAGAGTGTTAAAGTACGAAGGGTGATGTCGTGCATTGTTTGATTATTGTGAGAAAAGAGAGTAAAGCACGAAGAGTGATGCCGTGCCGCACGATGTACCATTCCGTGCCAATTCTATTGACTATATGTGAGGAAAGAGAGTAAAAGCACGAAGGTTGATGCCGTGCCGCACGATGTACCATTCCGTGCCTATTATATTGATTCTTATGGTGAGGACGAGAGTAAAAGCACGAAGGGTGATGCCGTGCACTTGTCCTTGATTTCCCTGATTCTTGCTAGTAATTGAGTTGTGTTGTTTTTTACATTTATTTTACTGGTTTCCTGTTGTTACTTGACTTTATGGTGATGTCATTGATTCCCTTGCCCTAATTGCTTTGTAATTGTTGCTTGGGGGAGGAATAGTGTAAAACAAGAAGGGTGATGCCATGTATTGTTTTGGTGAGAGAGTGTAAAAGCACGAAGGGTGATGTCGTGCACTTATTGCTGTTTATTATGATTTCTTATTGTTATCAGTTCAAGTGCATTAAATGTCTTGTTCCACTATTACTGTGATACTTATGGTGACATTTCCTTTATTGTGTTACTTGTTATTATTGGATCAAGATATCCTTGTGCAACATTACGCCTTGAATTTATGCTATAATTGCTACATATTTATGTGACTTAATTGCTACTTGACATTTAGTATACTAAATATAAAATTGCCTAATTGTTCTTAATTACTACTTGTCATTATTTGTTTTCCTCAGTGATTCATAATTTTTGTGTACTTGCTCTCTTATGAATTTGTATTAATTGTTGTGTTTGTTGGAGTAAATTTTGTTTGGAATTATTGTTGATATAATGAAATGGGAGCGGGTGTTACGCCTACCACAAGATATAAGAAATGAGATCGGGATTGCACGCCTGCAACGTGTTGTGAATCGAGAGTGAAATCCGCCTTTGTTCTTCCTTATCTTTGTTAGAAGTTGAATTTTGGTTTCCCCATAATTCTCTTGAGATTCTACTTTGTCTGTTACTTTCGAAAGCATGGTTCCCCCTCCCATATTTATTCGTTTATTTCTGCTTTACTTTCTGCTGTGTATTATACAACTGCACAGGATTATTTAGTGGTCTGGTCCTAGCCTTGTCACTACTTCGTCGGGTTAGGCTAGGCACTTACCAGCACATGGGGTCGATTGTGCTGATACTGCACTCTGTGCTCTTTTGCGCAGATCCAGGTACTGGACAGTGGCAGTAGCTCAGGAGCTAGCCTTCAGTCCACTGAGACACCGAGGTAGCCTTGTAGGCTGCCACAGGCCTGGCGTCCCCTATATCTTTATGTATGTTCTGTTATCTCTTGTTTTCGAGACAGGCAGTGTTATTTTCTTTCAAACGGTTGTATGTAGTAAATCTTAGTAGTCCGTGGATGTTGTGACACCAGTTCTGGGTAGAGACATATGTGGATTTTCCTTAGTATTTTGGGTTATTTCGTTTAAGTCTTATGCTAAATTACGAATTCCTCTATTGTTTAATTATTTATTTTCTGTTAATTAAACTGGTAAAAATGGATTTACAATAAAAGTCGTTACGAATTCTAAATGTATGGCTTGCCTAGCTTCTACAAGTAGGCGCCATCACGACCCCGAGGGTGGAAAATCCGGGTCGTGACAGTTTACACAAAACGTTGACCGAAGTCAAAATAACTCATTTTATAATTGAATTTTATCATTTTTCACAGATTTTTATACTTAAGCTTTTCGGCTATGCGCCCTGACTATGCACGCAAATCAAAGTGACTCTAAATGAGGTTTTCAAGGCCTCGGAGTCAGAGAATTTAATAAAAACAGGTAATGACCCTTTGGGTCGTCACATTATCCACCTCTAAAACAAATGTTCGTCCTCGAACAGACAGAAGAAGGAAGTACTTGAGTCGGGGAAAAGATGAGGATCATGACATTGCATATCAGACTCGGACTCCCAGGTTGTTGCCTCGGGAGGCTGCCCTCTCCACTATACACGAACAGAAGGGAAACTCGTGGATCTCAACTGACGAACCTGCCGGTCTAGAATAGATACCGGCTCCTCCTCAAAAGACAAGTCCTCGTCCAACTGGACAATGTTGAAATCTAACTCATAGGCTGGATCGTCGTGATGCCTCCGAAGCATGGACACATGAAAAATTGGATGCATAGCTGATAAGCTCGGCGGTAAAGCATGTTTATAAGCCACCTCTCCCACTCGGTCTGCATGGCTCTTTTGCCTGGACTGAGCTGAAAGATGTCTATCCTGAATGATCCTGACCTTGTCCAAGGCCTCCTAAACCAAATCTGTACCCAACAACCGAGCCTCTCCCGTCTCAAACCATCCGACCGGAGATCGACATCGCCTACCATATAAAGCTTCATAAGGAGCTATCTGAATGCTCGACTGGTAACTGTTGTTGTAGGCAAACTCTGATAAGGGCAAAAACTCATCCCACGAACCTCCAAAGTCAATAACACAAGGTCAGAGCATATCCTTCAAAATCTAAATAGTCTGCTCGGACTGACCGTCCATTTGGGGAGGAAATGCTATGCTCAACTCAACTCATGTTCCCAAATCTCGCTGAACTGCTCTCCAAAAGTGTGAGGTAAACTACGTACCCTGGTTATAAATGATAGATACGGGCACATCATGAAGGCAAACAATCTCCCGAATGTAGATCTCAACCAACCTCTTAGAAGAATAGGAGACTGCCACAGGAATGAAATGTGCTGACTTGGTCAGCCTATCAGCAATGACCCATACTGCGTCGAACTTCTTCCGAGTCTGCGGAAGCCCTATAACAATGTCCATAGTGATCCGCTCTCACTTCCAATCGGAAGGATTGAATGAAGAACGAGTGACCGTGCAAGCCAACACACGACTGGGCTTAGAAACATCCAGTCTCACGAACTGATTGCCCAAAGTCTAAACATCCAAAGAAAGCGGCTCTCACCGACAAGAATATAAGCAAGACTACCTATACTAGTTGACTTCCTACTCAAAGCATCAGCCATCACATTGGCCTTTCCCAGATGATATAAAATGGTGATATCATAATCCTTCAAAAACTCCAACCACCTCCTCTGCCTCAAATTCAATTTCTTTTTCTTGAGCAAATACTGAAGACTCTTGTGATCTGAGAACACCTCAGATGTCACGCCATACAGATAATGCCTCCGAATCTTCAATGCTTGAACTTTGGGTGCCAACTCCAAATCAGGAACTGGATAGTCCTTGTAATAAATCTTCAACTGCCATAAAGCATAAGCAATGACCTTGCCATCCTGTATCAACACTACACCAAGCCCAATATGGGAAGCATCACAATAAACGGTATAAGGCCCTGAACCTATGGGCAAGACCAACACATGTGTCATAGTCAGAGCTGTCTTGAGCTTCTAAAAGCTCGCCTCACACTCATCTATCCATCTAAACTAGGCACCCTTCTTGGTCAACCTGGTTATCGGGGATACGATAGATGAAAGCCCCTCCATGAACCGACGATAGTAGCTTGCAATCCCAAGAAACTTTGAATCTCTGTAGCTGATGCAAGTTTAGGCTAGCTCTTGACTGCCTCAATCTTCTTCGGATCAACTTGAATACCCTCTGCTAATACAACATGACCCAGAAATGCAACTGAACCCAACTAGAATTCACAGTTCGTGAACTTAGCATATAACCGGCTATCCCTCAGAGTATGAAGAACCACTCTAAGGTGCTTGTCGTGCTCCTCCTAGCTGCGGGAATATATCGATATATCATCAATGAAGACTATCACGAACAAGTCCAAATAAGGCATGAACACTCGATTCATCACATCCATAAGAGCGGCTAGGGCATTGTCACCCGCATAATGTAACCAAAAACTTATAATGCACATACCAAGGGCGGAAAGCTGTCTTAAGGACATCGAATGCCAAAATCCTCAACTGATGGTAGCCAGATCTTGAGTCAACCTTCGAAAATACCTTGGCACCCTAAAGCTGATCAAATAAATCATCAATCCTCTACAATGGATGTTATTTCTTGGCTGTAACCTTGTCCAATTACCGGTAATCAATACACATTCTCATTGACCAATCCTTTTTCTTGATAAACAATACTGGCGCACCCCAAGGCGAAACACTGGGTCTAATGAAACCCTTCTCAAGCAAATCCTGCAATTGTTCCTTTAACTCTTTCAACTCAGGCAGCACTATGCGATACATCAGAATAGAAATGGTTTGAGTGCCCGGTACTAGATCAATGCAAAAGTCAATCTCCCTGTCGGGTGGCATACCTGCCAGGTCTGAAGGGAACACCTCAGGAAACTCACGAACAGCGGGCACAAAATTAATAGAGAGAACCTCAGCACTAGAATCACAACACATGGGCTAGATAGGCCAAACATCCCTTCTCGACCATACGCCGAGTCTTCACATATGATATAACACTGGGGGTAGAATGAACAGGATTCCCTCTCCACTCTAAACGAAGCAAACCCGATAAAGCTAAGGTTAGAGTCTTGGCATGACAGTCCAAGATAGCATGGTAAGGTTATAACTAGTCTATCTCCAATATAACACTGAATTTATCCATGTCCAGAAGAAGCAAATCTACACGAGTCTCAAAACCTCCAATTACCACTATACATGAACAATGGACACGGTCCACCACAATAGAATCCCTAGACACGATCGAATACGACACAAAATAAAATCGAAGCCTCTCTACCACAATCCAGAACAATACCTGCACCTCCACCTCTAATACTTTTACCTCCACCTCTAGCATCTATACCTCCACCTCTAATATATCTACCTCCACCTATAATACCTCTCCCTGAGTGATGTGGAGAAACCCCTCCGGAAATAGTTATGTGAACTGCTTCCAAGTCAAACCTGGCAATCCGACTAGTCTAGCCAAGCAATAAACTCTCCACCAAGTCATAGCGGATCCAAGCAAGTGAAAAATAACAAATCGACCCCATTGGTCTCAACTATCCCCATGTTTCTAAGAACCTAATAACATCTGTGTTCATAATCCTGGGGGTCCTCAGTAGACACACCGCTAAATGTAATCGTGAAGAGCTTGGGGAAACTCATCCAATCACAAATCCTCCGAAGACGAAGCTAATCTATCACCAGTCTGAGCTACTGCCCGACTGAAGAAGAGGTAAATGACCTTGCCATTTATGAAAGAACAAGAGTGGATGTTTCAATTTAGCATTTGAGAGAACAAAATCGCACAACGGGGAAGAATAGAAGTGAAACTTTTTCCTAACTTTGTAGCCTCTGAGGGATAAATACAGACGTCTCCTTACTGATCCCTCAGACTCTACTAAGCTTGTTTGTAAACTGTGAGATTTATGTAACCTAGAGCTCTGATACCAACTTGTCACGACCCGAATTTTCCACCATCGGGAATCGTGATGGCGCCTACTAATGCGTGCTAGGAAAGCCATTTATTGAACCATATACCTTTTTACTAATTTTATTGTCTTTAACAATTACAAAGAAGAAATATTTAAACAACAGGATATAACATAAGCGGAAGAAAGCAATAAGCCATCTGAACATGAATATCCTTTACAACTGTTTTAGTCTCGACTACCCAGAACTGGTGTCACAGTGTCACAGACGGTCTAAGATTTACTGCATGTGCTGGTAAGTGCCTAGCCTAACCTCGGCGAATTGTAGATAGAAGAAAATGCCAAGGCCTGTGGACGCCTTCAGGACTACCTCGGGTCTCCTGATGAGCAATAATCAGCAATCCCAATGCGGTCTGAAGTCTACAACACTGGGGTCTACAAAAAAATATAGAGTGTAGTATCAGCACAACCGACCCCATGTGCTGGTAAGTGCCTAGCTTAACCTCGGTGAAGTAGTGACGATGCTAGGACTAGAATACCAAATAAACCTGAGTAGTTATATGATATACAATAGAATGTAAAGCAGAAATAAGTAAGTAGAGATGGGGGGGGGGG
>MU741946.1:24011-43321 GCA_026770625.1 Nicotiana glauca
GATTAATTTCGATAATTAGGTTTATAGAATTAGATAGTTAAATCTGGCAGTTAAGGGGGTAAGGGTTAACAGTAATTGATAAAAGAAAGGAGGGGTATTTTGGGTAAAGAAAAAGGTCTAATGGTAGTTATAACATAACTCTATGGGTATTTTGGGTATTGAAAAATGGTAATTGAGTAGATTCTGAATTGAAGTGAAGGTAAATAAGGAATTAGACTATATTAGAATGTTCTATATTGGGGTGTTAGCGTAATTCTTAATAAATAAGTGTAGCCAATTGAATTATAAATTAAAAAATAAGAGTAGAATTGAAATAAAAGAGGGACTAAAATACAAATTACTGAAATCTTAATTTCCCTCCAACTTTACATCTATAAATAGGCATTGATATGCCTTGTTTAAGGAGTATTTAGAATCTGGAATTTCTCTCAGAAGTAATCTGCCATTCTCAGATCCAAATTCGAAAATTCATAGCTTAAAAATCTCAAAAACATTAGAATCTAGTAGAAAAATCCAAAAGGTTACTGTTTCATTGATCATCTAGCTTAGATTTGAAAGTTGTTCACTGATTTCCTCTGAGTTCAGTAATTGAAACTCTGTGAAGTTGCAGTTTGACTGGTCGATTCATTTTTCTGGTTTAATTTCGTGTTGTTGGTTTAAATCCTGATTGTTTTGAGGCTGTTATTGGATTTTCTATCCTGTTCCTGTTGCTGTTGACTGTTGAATACTGCTGCTGGATCACATATTTGCTGCCGCTGACCTTTTGTTCTTCTGTGTTCTATTGAAATCCAGGTACATTTTTTAATTGTCCTTTCATCTGGAAGTTGATTCACATGTATAAACCACCTATTGAACCCAATGAATGAAGAATTGCTGTTGTTCGTCTGAATTTGGAATAGCTGTTAGTTTTAAATATGTAACTCAGTCATTCATGTTTAATGGTAGTTAGATCGTTTGTTTGGATTATTTGATTCATCTGGAATTGTACTGAATTTCTAAACTATGGGTCATGAAGTAGTTAATTAATTAGACATTAGATTAATGGAGTTTCAATTTTGACTTATACGTACTTAGTTGGAATTATTCTGGACTGTTAAGTGTGTGGTTATTAGCTGCAATTTAGTATAGTTTAGCATTTACTTTAGTTCATTTGTTGTTTTATTCAAAAATTAAAAATCAGAAATGGATTAGAGTGTCAAATTGATCCTGAGATCAGCATGTGCAGTTTAATAATACATCAACTAATATCAATTATGATTTTAAATTTCAATCCAAGTTTCATGTTTGCTTTTCGCCTCTAGTCACCTTTAGGAATTCACCAATGAATAAATAGGTTAGATAGTGTATGCAATTAAAATTCAATTTACTAATATCTGTTAATTCAAATAAATGCATATTGTCTTCCCTTGGCTATAATTATTGAGAACACTCAGGAAAGTTTGGGCAAATGTTTAAATAAATCGTTGGCTTGCCAATTCAGGAGCTCGATCATCTGATCTTCCTTATGCGGTATGTTTTGGCTTTGTTTGATTTGGGCTAACTTCAGGCCCAATGTTTGTAGCTACCAAAAATTTTGGCCAGTGTGCACGCATAGTGTGATATGGGGCTCTTTGGTCCCAGGACTGAAGCCTTCCCTTTTGTTCGAACTTGGGATTGAATCCGAAACCTGAATTTTATGACATTAACTAATTTGGATTTTTATTTAGAGACAAATAAAATAGAAAACTTAACATACTTTAGTTTGGCTTTTTTAAAAAAAATAAAAGAGACGAGCCTCACCCAAACAAATACAAAGGCGGGGCCCTCAACAATTGCTATATAAAAATACTTAGAAATTGGGAGGACCTTTTAGCGAATTTCATGGTCTTCCCCAAAGATAATAAACGCATAGTCTCTTTAGGCGCGTATGTTAATAATATTACTTTACTAAATACGGGTGCACATTTATGTGACCCGAATTCAAATCTCAACGAAGTCAAAATGTGTCAAAAGCCACGGGCGCACTGGTGCGGCGTGGTTCGAGATACATTTTCACGACGTTATAATTCTTGTAAAAATAAATAATAAATATAATAAAAGCAAGTTACTAACAAAAGGAACATAAAAATAGAGCATGTGTTGAAATCAGAAAAAAATTAAATACAACAATTGAGCGACCATGCTAGAACCACGGAATCCGGGAATACCTAATACCTTCTCCCGGATTAACAAAATTCCTTATCCGAATTTCTGGTTCACGGACTGTTAACAGAGTCATAATTTCCTCGGGTCGGGATTCAACCGGTGACTTGGGATACCATTAATCTCCCAAGTGGCGACTCTAAAATTTAATAATAAAAGAATCCCGTTCCGATTGTCACTTCAAGTTGGAAATAACTCCCTTTATTATTATACCCTTTACGGGGTGTAGTAAACGTAGTAAAAAGGATGTGTGACAAGTAAGATTTTGATTGAGGGTCGGAATGGAATTATGAGAGTTGTTGTAGATTCGTTAGGTGATTTTGGATATGTGTGCTAAATTTCAAGTCATTCGGACGTCGTTTGGTCGGGTTTTTGATCGAAAGTGCATTTCGGAAGTTTTTTAAGAACTTAGGCTTGAATTCGATGAGAAATGATGGTTTTAGTGTTGTTTGAGGTATTTTCATGTTTAGAACAAGTTTGGATGATGTTTTGGGATGCGTCGGTGCTTTTGGTTGAGGTCCCGGAGGCCTCGAGTGAGTTTCGGATGGTCAATCGGATCATTTTGTACCTCAAAAGATAGCAGAAATTGGAGGCTTCAGTTGCAGATATTTTGTTCATTTTGATCACATAGAAGCTTTTGGGGAAGTCCACTTTTTGTTCTTCGCGTTCTCACAAGTAGGGATGCGAACGCATAGTTGTGTGAAATTGTTCTTCGCGAGCGCATTGTTAAGGTCGCGTTCGCATAGAGTAAAAAAGGGCCTGAGGGATTGTTTGGAATTTGTTCATTGGGAATGCTGAGCATTGTCGGCGATCACATACTGCAACTTTGCTGTGAATTGCGTTTGCATAAGACCTGTTGCATTCGCACAGGGTTAATTCTGGGAGTTTGATTTTTATGTTTTGCGATCGCGAAGGTTCTCCCGCGATCGCATAGAAGAAATATTGCCTAGGCAGAATGTTTTAAAATCATCGTGTTCGCGAAAGTGGGTCTATTATCACCCATGGCTGCTCGTTTTTGGAAATTCTTGGAGGAAATTAAAGAGGGAATAAAGGGGGAACGACTTGAGGTAAGAATCTTGGTCTTAAAACTCGATTATATTGTGAAATCCACCTAGGAATTTATGGAACTAAGCCTAAAATTGAAGAACTGGGGCTTGAGATTTTAAATTTTGATTTGGGCATTTGATAGGCCATTTGAGCTTGGATTTGAGAGTTCTTGGTATGTATGAACTCGTGGTGAGATAAGGAATCCGGTGATATTAATTTTCCTCATTTTTTGATAAGTGGGCCCGGGGCTCGGGTTTTGCTAATTTTGAGATTCTTGATATTTTTCGATTGTTTTCGATTAGGTATTGTTCCCTCAGCATATTGTGATGTATTCGCTCTAATTTTGGTTAGATTCGACGAGCGTGGAGGCCAATTTGAGGGGCAAAGGCATCGAGAGCTAGAGATTTCACCGGTTCGAGGTGAGTAATGGTTGTAAATGATATCCTGAGGGTTTGAAACCCCGGATTGCACGTCGTAGTGCTATATTGAGGTAACTTGCACGCCGGATAGAGGGCGTGGAGTAGAACACCGCTGGGAATTGTGACTTGGTCCGTCCCGATTGATTAAATTATCGCGTATTTGACTCAAATTTATTTGTTATTACTGTTGTTTGGGCTGATTGCTGTATTTGGGCTTCGTGCCAATTATTTTAACTCTTCGGGGATTATTTTTACTGTTTTCCTCACTGTTTTGATTTATTACTTGAACTCAGTCATATTGTTTCTCCACTATTTTACAACTCAGCTACTTTTATTCAGACTTGAGTCTTAAATGATAATTTGGGGTGAGGACTACTGTTTTACTAATGCCCGAGGGGCTTGTGATGATATTCTGACTTAGTGTAGCCGAGAGCCAGATGTAAGGATACACTAACGGATGTGAGGCCGAGGGCCTGGATGTGAGGATTATATATGGATAGGACTGCACGCCGCATTAGTATATTATATGGATCGGACTACACGCCTCAGTAGTATATTATATAGATCGGACTGCACGCTGCTATAGTATATTATATGGATCGGACTACACGCTGCATTAGTATATTATATGGATCGGACTGCACGTCGCAGTATGTATATATTGGATCGGACTGCATACCGTAGTGATATAGCACTTGGGTTGTAGGAGCATCTCCGGAGTCTGCACCCCCACAGTGGGCGCGGGTACCCATATGGATCGGGCTGCACGGCGCAGCGAGCTACGGAGTGGGCTGCACGCTGTAGCGATGTGGTGATTGGGATGCACGACACAACGGTTATTATGTGATACTGTTTCTAAGAGTGATCCGAGAGAGAGAGCCCGAGGGGCCGAGAGTGTTGTTGAGAGTGAGCCTGATGGGCTGGTTCAATTTGAGATATTGTCCGAGGGGAGAGCTTTTGTGTGCTCATTTTGCATACTTCTTTGCCTTTTACCTGTTATAGTGTGGTATTTGTGTCCGAGGGGCGGATTTTCTGTGCGTATCAGCACTAAATGTTTTGAAATCATTTTTGTTATCACTGAAAATATCATTTTTAAAAGAGATTTGAACTGAGCTGAGGCATTTCTAAAGATTTCACCGATTTCAGTATTTTCTCAGAAATTGTACCCGGCTTCTGTGTAGCATGTTGGTTGCTTTACGTGATTTCTTGCTGCTCATTTATTACTTACTTTAATCACTCACTGAGTTGGAGTACTCGCTTTACTCCTTACACCTCGCGTGCAGATGTAGGTATTGTTCACCCGGTAGCGGGTTTTGAGCTGGTTGAAGGTATTGCTATTGTAGCTGAGCAGAGTGACCGCCAACATTTGCGGCACCGGATTACTTCTTTTGGTTCTAAATTTTATTCTATATATTATTGTCCATGTAGTTGTATTTAGACTTCTCTAGGTGCTCGTGACTTGTGACACCACGGTCGGGCTGTATTGGGTTGTAATTACATTAATTAACATCATTAATTCATATTCGAACTGTTATATAACTGATTAACTGCTTTAAAGTGGTGTTCTGTAATGGTTTGGCCGGCCTTGTCTTCACGAGAGGCGCCATCACGACCGAAGCGGGGTTTGGATCGTGACAAGTTGGTATCAGAGCCTAGGTTGCTAGGTCTCACGAGTCATGAGAAGGTTTAGTAGAGTCTCGCGAATCGGTACGGAGACGTCTGTATTTATCCTCGAGAGGCTGCAGAACCTTTAGGAAAACTTCACATTCTTGAACACTTATCGTGCGTCCTTGATTCAGCTTGAAAGTAAACTCTTGAAATTCCTTCCACGCGTTTGTATGCGCGCATGAGCGCTCAGTATCAGATGTTCCTTGATGGCTTGTGATTCCCCGATCAAGGGGCGAGATGTAATCTCCGTGAGTTTGATGTTGGGCCAGTCTGGAGGACTTGAGGCCGGATATTTGCCTATGGCTTGAGCACCGAGGTGCTGATTGTGTGAGCAGGTGATTTAAACTTATATGTTCGATATTGTCCCTATTAGCCGGAATGGCGGTTGGATATCCATGTAATGAGTATGTTAGTACTGCGAGATGCATCTATGTGACTTGATAGTGACGAAGAAGTCTGTTGAACAGTAGATGAACTGTTAAGTGTTCGTTTCCTATTGTGATTTGATGTGTGGACGAGTATGGGCATGTGAAGAATATTTTCGTGTCTTCTAGTTGGGGAGTGAAGTGCATTACATGTGGCAGTATGAGTTCAGACCTAGGAAAACTAAATGACTGTGTAATGTGTATGACAATGGAAAGTATGTTGAAATACTAAATTGAGGCGAAACAGGTAGGTTATCTCCTACGGAGTGTTCTTAAGTGGTATGATCCTTATGTGTATGTTAGAATATCTCATGTGTAATTGAAGGGTACGTGTTGAAATTGGAAAATTCGGTTCGCTTAAGAGAGTGGACTCAACTGATGTGGGGATGAATGCGAGATTTGCAGAGGATTACAGTATTAGATGATCTGTGGTTTCACAAACTTGTAAATGATTTGAGTTTAATCTCGCTATGGTATGGTGGCATCATTAGAGTAAAAGTGTTATGAGTTGTTGAGTGTTTCTTGATATATGGCTTCGAGCCAAGTTGGGGAGTTTGCTATTAATTAGCTAATTGTACGGTCATGTGCTATGTTGGCTTCAGTTGGAGCGTGCGGGTGAGTCAGCTATGACTAGATTAAAGGAAAAGGTTATATTATGTTTCATAGGGCATGAGAATCACAGAATGTCTAGAGTTGTTGGTAAAAAAATGCTCGGTGCATAGAGCAGGAAGTTGCTTGGTGGTATTGGGATGAGGTTCTCATTTTTGCGGTATCGGAGTGCCAATAAGGCACGAGTGGTTCTGTTCGTTAAGTCAGGTAGTTTGCAGTTTGAATTAGAGTGGATGATTTTCGAAAATGGTTTTAATGTGTTCAAGAGTCTACAGGGAACAATCGGGTATCTTAAAGTTGCGTGTGTGGTTATAAACTGTGCTTTTATTGGAAGGGGTTCATATTTGTGGTATTTATATGTTAATTATGGGATTCTATTCATCAGTGTCAGGAAGGTAAAGATAACAGATTTAGATTTACACAAAGTTCTTCAGGATAAAGTGTTGCGGAATATGGTATCTTTGGGGATATTCGAGAGAGAGTATTCAGTGGCTTTATGGGCCTTAGACAGTGTGGTCTTGTGCTTGGGTCTCGTGTAGTGAGCGTGGGTTGAGGAACTGTGGTGCTACAACAAGAGGGAATATCAAGTTGATGATGAACCGGGAGGGAAATTAGATAGATAGAATTGCTTGATAATAGACCGAATCGGTATGGTAAGGATATGATTAATTCTTTGTATGTGTTCGAGGTAACGAGCCCTTACCGGTATTATGCAGCAAAGCTCTTGAGGGCTGACAACTTGTCTAGTCTGGTCTAGTTAGAAGGATTCAGTCCTGTCAGTTTATCTTGTGCAAATGGAATTGGGGAAGAATTCTTGTTGGGTTTCACCGTGGTTTGGAGATGTATATATCATCTATGGGCATGCGAAACATGTAATGCATAATGATTTTCTTCCAAATGGGATCAGTGGAAGTTGTTGGCTAGATGAGTTACAGTTCAGTTCTAAAAGAAGTTCATAAAACCTCAGATAATGAAGGAAATGATACTGCTAATTGGAAGTGATTTGACAAGAGTATTGGTCTCGGAAAGGGGTAATGTGACTTAACTGGTAATACTTCGGTAGTATTGTGTATATGAGTTTGTGTGATGGCACAGGGGAATTTTAGAATATCTTTCATGGAATGATTGGGTACTTGAGGTGTGGTATATATTTATACGGCGGAATTTGGGATCAGGTATGGTGATTCGTGTGCTATATGGAGTTGGAAACTAGGAGTTCTTAGGTACAGACTATGTAGTGATTGTGGATCGTGTGTATCGGCATCGTTTAGCAACTATTGGGATTTGGAGGCCCGAGAGGATCTTTCTGTGCCTGGTATGTTAGATTTTGGATATGATGTTGGAGTGTGGACTAGTTGTCTCAGTGTTGGGTTATTCTAGACTATTGCGCTATGGGCTATGCCGAAAATTTGCCACGGGATGAGTGGCGAGGTGCATCGAATTGTGTTCTAGCAGAGTGGTTTGTATTCCAAAGACCAGCAGATGGCTGGGAAGGACTACGTTTCTTAATTTGGCCTTCGTGATGGATGTCAATGCAGAGGTTTCTACCACTGGTTCATTTCCAGTATTGAGGGACTTTTCGGAAGCATTTTTTGTGGCCGGGCATGTGGCCGGGCGAGGTTGTGCATTTCGATGTTGATTTGGTGCAGGGCACCGTATAGTATGGCTCTGGCAGGAGTTGTAGTAGTGGAAGGACCAGCTTCAGGCTCTTTGGTAATGAGTTCATTGGCAGGCTGATGAGGCTACGTATTTAGCTTGAGTTGTTTTTCGGTATTGTGAGACGTTATGATTTGTTGGTTATGGGCACATATGGTGCGGTTCTATTGGGGATTCATAGTGAAAGTCGAGCGGGAAGAGTAATTGGGTGTTGCTTGGTAAATGGAGTGTTGGTTATGACCTATAGGGTTGCGTGTTGTATGTTATTTGTTTCACCGTAGGTGTAATGAATTTCTAGGGTTCTAGACATCAAATTGTGCGTGGCTGTCAATTTTGAGCATAGCAACTTGAAGTGTTTCATGTGTAATAGTGTTTGGATAGGATCGCGTATTGTGGTGAGGCCATGTAGAGATATGACCTTTCGGGGTAGATTCAGGTGTTCTATTTCTATGATATGAGACGGGGTCTCAGCCTTGTGTTATGATGGTACTGATGAGCTTGAGGTACAACTCTTTCGTTTGAGTTATTTTTTCATGATTTGAGTATGTTCAGACCGTTTCTTATTGGTGCGTGTATTATGCAAGTTGTGGCTTAAGTCTGTATTGATGTGCCATATCACCATAGTGGTGTGTTGGGTTCAAAGTGATCGTTGGGGTCATTAATAAATACGAACGGATTTAATTTTAGCTTGTTGGAAGGATACTATCGAGGTTCGGGTCAGAATCTGCGGTGGTATTAGTCAGAAGGGAAGTGGCTTCATGAATGGTTGATCCGAGAAATGGTTACGGCTTATTGCGTGTTTCATTTATCGTTGGCAGTATATAAAAGTGTTGGAATAAGACCTTAGTTGATAAGAGGTTTTCTACCGGTATTCGAGTATTGTGGGCAACTGTTGTGAGTAGAAGTTATCGTTTCGAGTGTTTGGGTTATGTAAGATATCATGTGATTGCACCTGAGGTTGTAGGTATAGGTTATTACAGCTGGTTCGGGTTTATTCTGAATATAGATGTGAGGTTTCGATCTTGTGTATGATTTCGAAAAGTGCAATGTGGTTCTATGGTTTATGGACTAGATGGATTGTGGAATTTTAGTTATGTTGTGTTATCGGACCTATGCGAGATAGGGTGACGTGGGATCACCCCCGGGTATATGCTTGGTAAGGTTATTCAGCTGTTGGTTAGCTTCTAGGACAACTCTGGGTACGTTCGAGGACGAGCATTGGTTTAAGTTGGGGAGGATGTGACGACCCGACCCGTCGTCTCATGAGTTACCGCTCCTTTTCCCCTATTTTATGCTTCTCCATGTTTCATTATCAGTAGTTGGTGTGTTATAGCTGATTTGGATTGGTTTTGGTAGAAAATGAGACACTTAGTCTCTTTTAAGAAGGCTTAGGTTGGAAAAGTCAATCGGATGTTGACTTATGAGTTAGAGGGCTCGGATGTGATTTTCGGTGATTCGATTAGCTTCGGGGGATGATTTGTGACTTAGGAGCGTAATCGGAATTGATTTTGGAGATCCGGTGTAGAATTAGGCTTGAATTGGCGAGGTTAGTATTTTGGCGAATTCCGGTTTGATCCGAGGGTTGGAATGGAATTCCAAGAGTTGTTGTAGCTTCGTTAGGTAATTTTGGATATGTGTGCAAAATTTCAGGTCATTCGGACGTCGTTTGGTCGGGTTTTTGATCGAAAGTGCATTTCGGAAGTTTTTGAAGAACTTAGGCTTGAATTCGATGAGAAATGATGGTTTTAATGTTGTTTGAGGTGTTTTCATGATTGGAACAAGTTTGGATGATATTTTGGTATACATCAGTGCTTTTGGTTGAGGTCCCGGGGGCCTCAGGTGAGTTTCGGATGGTCAATCAGATCATTTTGTACCTCAAAAGATAGCAGAAATTGCAGGCTTCAGTTGCAAATATTTTGTTCATTGCGATCGCATAGGTGCAATTGCGATCGCATAGAAGCTTTTGGGTAAGTCCACTTTTTGTTCTTCGCGTTCGCACAAGTCGGGATGCGATCGCATAGTTGGGTGAAATTGTTCTTCGTGAACGCATTGTTAAGGCCGCGTTCGCATAGAGTAAAAAAGGGCCTGAGGGATTGTTTGGAATTTGTTCATTGCGAACGCGGAGCATTGTCCGCGATCGCATAGTGTAACTTTACTATGAATTGCGTTCGCATAAGACCTGTTGCGTTTGCATAAGGTTAATTCTGGGAGTTTTATTTTTGTGCTTAGCGATCGCGAAGGTTCTCCCGCGATCGCATAGAAGAAATATTGCCTGGGCAGAATGTTTTAAATCATCTTGTTCGCGAAAGTGGGTCTATTTTCACCCATGGCTGCTCGTTTTTTGAAAATTCTTAGAGGAAATTAAAGAGGGAATCAAGGGGGGAAAGCTTGAGGTAAGAATCTTGGTCTTAAAACTCAATTGTATTGTGAAATCCCCCTAGGAATTTATGGAAACAAAGCCTAAAATTGAAGAACTAGGGCTTGAGATTTTGAAATTTGATTCGGGCATTTGATAAGCCATTTGAGCTCGGATTTGAGAGTTCTTGGTATGTATGAACTCGTGGTGAGATAAGGAATCCGGTGAAGTTAATTTCCTAATTTTTTAAGAAGTGGGCCAGGGGCTCGAGTTTTGCTAATTTCGAGATTCTTGATATTTTTCTATTGTTTTTGATTGGGTATTGTTCCCTTAGCATGTTGTGATGTATTCGCTCTGATTTTGGTTAGATTCGAAGCGCGTGGAGGACGATTTGAGGGGCAAAGGCGTCGAGAGCTAGAGATTTCACCGGTTCAAGGGTGAGTAATGATTGTAAGATATCCTGAGGGTTTGAAACCCCAGATTGCACATCGTAGTGCTATATTGAGGTGACTTGCACGCCAGATAGAGGGCGTGGGGTAGAACACCGCTGGGGGATGTGACTTGGTCCGTCCTGATTGATTAATTTACCGCGTATTTGACTGGAATTTATTTGTTATCACTGTTGTTTGGGCTGATTGACGTATTTGTGCTTCGTGCCAATTATTTGAACCATTCGGGGTTTATTTTCACTGCTTCCTCACTGTTTTAATTTATTACTTGAACTCAGTCATATTGTTTCTCCACTATTTTACAACTCAACCACTTTTACTCAGATTTGAGTCTTAAATGATATTTTAAATGATAATTTGGGCTGAGGAATGCTATTTTACTAATGCCCGATGGGCTTGTGATGATATTCTGACTGAGTGTGGCCAAGGGCCAGATGTGAGGATACACTGAGGGATGTGAGGCCGAGGGCCTGGATGTGAGGATTATATATGGATCGGACTGCACGCCGTATTAGTATATTATATAGATCGGGCTGCACGCCGCAGTAGTATATTTTATGGATCGGATTGCACACCGCAGTAGTATATTATATGGATCGGACTACACGCTGCAGTAGTATATTATATGGATCGGACTGCATGCCGCAATATGTGTATATTGGATCGGACTGCACGTCGCAGAGATACAACGCTTGGACTGTAGGAGTCCCTTCGGAGTCTGCACCCCCACAATGAGCGTGGGTACCCATATGGATCGGGTTGCACGCCGCAGCGATGTGTGGATCGGGCTGCACGCCGTAGTGGTTATTATGTGATACTGTTTCTAAGAGTGGTATGAGAGAGAGAGCCGAGGGGCCGAGGGGCCGAGCGTGTTGTTGAGAGTGAGCCCGAGGGGCTGATTTAGTTTGAGATATTGTCCAAGGGGCGAGCTTTTATGTGCTCATTTTGCATACTTGTTTGCCTTTTACCTGTTATACTATGGTTTTATGCCCGAGGAACGGATTTTCTGTGCGTATCAGCACTATTTGTTTTGAAATCATTTTCGTAATCACTGAAAATATCATTTTTTAAAAGAGATTTGAACTGAGCCAAGGAATTTCTAAAGATTTTACCGATTTCACTGTTTTCTCAGAAATTGTACGCGGCTTCTGTATAGCATGTTGGTTGCTTTACGTGATTTCTTGCTGCTTAGTTATTATTTAGTTTTATTACTCACTGAGTTAGAGTACTCACTTTACTCCCTGCACCTCGCGTGCAGATATAGGTATTGTTCACCCGATAGAGAGTTTTAAACTAGTTGAAGGTATTGCTATTGTAGCTGAGGAGAGTGACCGCCAGCATTCGCGGCACCGAATTACTTCCTTTGGTTCTTAATTTTATTCTGTATATTATTGGCCTTGTAGTTGTATTCAGACTTCTCTAGTTGCTCGTGACTTGTGACACCTCGGTCGGGCTGTATTGGGTTATAATTACATTAATTAACATCATTAATTCATATTCGATCTGTTATATAACTGATTAACTACTTTAAAGTGGTGTTCTGAAATGGTCTGGCTGGCCTTGTCTTCACTAGAGGCGCCATCACGACCGGAGCGGGGTTTGTATCGTGACAAATATTTACAATAATAACGAGAGTCCAGACAAGGGATCAATAAGGTCCACACTATCCCGACAAAGGATTCGATATCATAAGTAATTACGTCCCGGCAAGGGAGAAACAACTATAACCACACTTGTTCCAACATCTAACTGCCACAACTATAACCAACCTATTACAACATCTAACTACCACAACTATAACCAAACTTGTTACTACACCTAACTACCTCAGCTATAACCAAACCTATTACACCACCTAACTACCTCAACTATAACTATAGCCTTTACCAACACAAAGAATCATTAACCTAAGCATCCGTAATATCAATTAAGAACACAATGCAAGGGAACCACAACTCAACAATAGCCCGGCAAAGGACAACATAATGATCTTTTTGCTTTCTCACTTTTACTCCACAATTCACTTCACAACTCGAGCCAATGCTCTAGAGGTTCAATTATCACTTATACTTTCGCAATACGTTTTACAACTGGAGCCAACGATCCTCAATATTCATAAGTCACAATTCTTTCCACAACTTTACATAACAAATAGAAATACTCACCGAGGCATGAATAATACAACGAAGTCATGAAAATCATAATATAAGACTCACAGTCATGCTGGATACCAATGTATAGATACTAGTCACCATGCCTATACGTCGTACTTGACAATTATCACATAGCAAATAGGACTCAACTCCTAATCACTCAAGTTAATGTTAGACCAAACAATTACCTCGAACTTTCACGGCAAACTCAAGCCCCGAACACCGCTTTTTTTTCCGAATTCGGCTCCAAATCAATTGTATCTATACATAAATGACTTCATAATATCAATAAATGCTAAACAATTCGAACACAATGCCTAATGATAGCTTTTCCATCATTTTTTCCAAAAACTAAAAAACCGACCCCGGGCCCGCTTGGTCAAAACACAAGGTTTGGACCAAAATCAAATCACTCATTCACCCACGAGCCCGAATATATAAATTTATTTTCAAATTCGACCCCAAAACGAGGTCTAAATCAAGAAAAATAAAAAAGCCCTAACTCTACCAAAATCCCTAAGTTTCTACCCTTAATTACATGTTTTAGGCCTAGAATTTCAAAAGATGTTGATGGAAAATGAAATAAACGAGTTAAAGATTACTAACCCACGAGTTAATGGTGAAAAGATGCTTCAAAAGTCGCCCTAGAACCTTGGAGAAGAAGAAGTTTGTGAGGTCTTGTGAAAATCTTGAAATGGTTCTGTTATAGAGTTTTTTAAGAAAATAACTGGGCGAATTAAACCTACGAGTTCGCGATGGGACACTCGCGTTCGTGATGGTCCAGGTCTGAAGACCTTCGCGATCACGACACAGCTGCTCGCGTTCACGGAGAGTTATCTCCTTAAGCCTCGCGTTCGCGTCCGCATAGCTATAGTACCCCACCCCCGCCCAGGCTCACTTTTGCCTTCGCATTCACGAAGACAGGGACGAGTTCGCGAAGGTATAACCCCCGCGGCCTCGCGTTCGCGTCCTGGTCAACGCGTTCGTGTAGAAGGAAATCTCCTTCAGGTAATTTTACTCATCGCGTTTGCGAGGGTTCTCCCGCGAACGCGAAGAAGACCATAGCAGAACTGGAACGTGCAATTTTCATAAGTCTAAAATCACTCTGAAACACTCCCGAGCCTTCGGGGCTCCTAACCAAGCACATGCACTGACTCAACATCATCATACGAATTTATCTGTGCGACTAAATCACCTAAATAACCTCAAAAATAAGGAATCAAACCTCAAAATCATGAATTTTCCCAAAACTTCATCAAGTTTCAATTTTAGAACTTTAATTCCAAAACACGTCAAATGACGCCCGATTTTAACCAAACTTTACAGGAAGGACTTAAAACATATATAAAACCTGTACCGGACACCGGAACCAAAATACGGGCCTGATACCAACACATTCTAATCAAATATCATTTCAATTTTCCTTAATAATTTTAGAAAAATAATTTCTTTTAAAAATTCATATCTCGGGCTCGGGACCTCGGAATTCGGTTCCGGACATACGCCCAAGTCTTATATTTTCCTACGGACCCACGAGGACCGTCAAATTACATGTCCGGGTCCATTTACCCAAAAAATTGACCAAAGTCAAATTTATTCATTTTAATATCAAAACTTAGCATTTTCCACAGAATTTCATATTTAAGCTTTCCGGCTACATGTCCGGACTATGCACGCAAATCGAGATAACTCTAAATGAGGTTTTCAAGGCCTCGAAAGCACATAATTTATTTAAAACAGGTGTTGACCCTTTGGGTCGTCACAGTTAGTTTGACATTGTTCCCCGAAGTATGTACCCCCTCCCTTTTAAACTGCTTATTACCTGTTTATTCTTCCGCCATATATTATATAACTGCACAAGTTTATCTAGAATCTGGTTCTAGACTCGTCACTACGTCGTCGGGGTTAGGCGAGACACTTACCAACACATGGGGTCGGTTTGTGCTTATACTACACTTCGCACTGTGTGTAGATCATGGAGTAGCATTCGGTGCGCAACAGTAGCTCGGGAGCCAGCCTTCAGTCCATCGAGACACCGAGGTAGCCTTGCACGCGTTCGCAGGCCCGACGTCTCCTCTATCTTATATTCTATTTTGTTATCTCATGTATTCAATACAAACAATGTTATATTTCCTTCAAACGGTTGTATTTTGTACTCTTAGTAGTCCGTAGATGTAGTGACACCAGGTTCTGGTTAGAGGCACGTGATGGTATCGGGATATTTTGGTTTTACATTTACTTAAGATTTCCGCTAAATTTCATATTTCGCTGTTATTTAATTATTTACTTCTTGTTAATATAATTGGTAAGAGGATTTAAAACAAAAGTTTTAAGGATTTCTAAATGAGTGGCTTGCATAGCTTCTACGAGTAGGCGCCATCACGACTCCCGAGGGTGGAAATTCCGTATCGTGACAAGTGCATACAATTATTAAAAATCTCATATAAATAAGGAGTCTTTCTCTCCGAGAATCACACGCACGTATCTCTTTTCATTATTTTTAGGCGTGGTCAATAACATTAAATGTAAAACAAAAAGAAAATTTAATAGATGAGGTAGCAAACAATGTGATAAAACGTAGAAAAACATATATATAACATTTCAAAACCTGAATAAAGATTGACTTTTTTAATGGGTGTGGTTAAAACTATGGGTGTTTAACGGCCGGGCCGGGTTAGGAAAAAATGTGACCGGTCGATTTTCAATCCGGACCAGTTACGGGTTATTCAATACTGAGCTTAACGGGTCCGGGTAAAAAATGAATAGAAAGGGTTATGGGTCTAAAGGGTCGGGTCGGGTTATTATTTTCTTTTTGTATTTTTTAATAACTATCGTAATTTATATTAATATAAAGTAAAATTATAAAATAAAAAAAATAATCTTATCAAAGGAGTGTTTGAATAAAAGGATGCAAAGGCTTTAAAATCTTTATATTTGCAATTTTGAATATTTCATTAAGAATTTAAGATAATAGAATACAATGAAGATGGAAAAAAATTTCACTTATAATTTGCAAGTTCGTTTTTTATTTCAAACTTACAAATCAAAATTTTACATTTAACAGTAACTAAATTAACGAAAAAAGAGTAAAATTAAATTTTATTGTATAATATTATTCAAATTAATCTAATAAATTAAAATATTAAGCATAAATATGTTTAATAATTTTAAAATAACACAAATTGCCTCGAATCAACTTAAATACGAATTTTTGGAGGACACTCAAGACAACTCTTCATATGCCTCCTTAAACAGCATGTGCCCCCCCACTTTAGACGAAGATTTAAGACTAATAGCATGTTTGGTCAAGCTTCTTTTTGGCCAAAAGTATTTTCTTTTTGGCGAAAAATTGAGGTGTTTGGCCAAGCTTTTGGAAGGAAAAGAAGTGCTTTTGAGGAGAAGCAGAAGCAGTTTTGGAGAAGCCAAAAAACTAGCTTCTCTCCAAAAGTACTTTTTTGAGAAACACTTTTGAGAAAATTACACTTAGAAGTAATTTTTTAAAGCTTGGCCAAACACTAATTGCTGCTCAGAAGTGCTTTTCAAGCTAATTGGCCAAACACAAACTGCTTCTCACCAAAAGTACTTTTGAGAAAAGCACATTTGAAAAAAAATAATTCTCAAAATAAGCTGATTTTTGCAGCTTGGCCAAAAGAGCTATGGACCACAGTTCTTGCACTTTACTTTGTGAAATTCTTCATTTTCTTCTACCACCTTAGAGTGTTCCCAAACATATGAGTGCACTCTAGAAGTACGAGCATGATGTAACTTGAATTGAAAACTTGAGCTTGAGTAATGAGAAATGAGTTAAAAAATGAAGAAGAAGGAGGTGTATTTATATTTTTTAAAGGGCTAAATTTGTAATTACGAAAAGTATTATTTTTTAAAAAGCATTGCCCAAAAAAGGACTATTCTTGCAATCAACCCATTGGGCAACGGTCATATGACATTAAAAAAAAAACCTCCGATTTCTAGCCGTCAAAACCAATCCGGGCCGGTTAACTGGTTCAACCGTAATTTTTGTTGGCCGTATTTAACCGATCCGATTAACCGGATCTTTTTGGTAAACGTGCCAACCCCGCTAACCGAGCCCACCCGGGGCCCTAACTACCGGTCAGGGTTTCAACCGGTCTGGGCCGGTTCGAAAACGGGTCAACCAGACCCGTTTGACATGCTTAGTTAAAACTAATTAAAAAGATACAAATGAGTCAAAATGCAAATTTCGAGGAAAACTGGAGGTGGTTTGGACTAGTTTTGAGTCAAAATTTGTAGCTGAAATCGTGCTTAAAATTTTTCTACCATATATGAATCAAATATGTATTCCACATACAAGTATATGTGGATATACAAGAGATGCATATTTGATACACAAGTGATACGTAAAAGATAGACGGGAGATACATAGTAAATCTTGTGTACTTTGAATTTGGCTTAAATTTTAATTAACACCGCCTAAAATCTTCACTAAATCATCTCAAACACACTTAAGATGTAGCCAATTTATTTTAAAAACACCCACTTGAAATAAATTTTAATTTTAAAAATCATATTTTTAATTTAATCTTAAGCAAGCTTCAACGGCTGTCCATTGAAGCGTAAGGTGCCTTTATGTTTTAGAAAAACAGATATGTGTCACAAAATAACATTTGGGTTATTTCTGAAAGATATTTTAATTTGGGCTAGTTTTAATTGAAAATATTTATAGACTGACATCTTGGGAAGTTTTCCTTTATTAATTCTAGTGTCTCAAAAAGTTTGCATTGCCTTTATGTTTTAGCACATATTTATAGAGTGACATTTTGGGTAGTCCGATAAGGGATCTCCCACCCTTGCACTATTTTTTTACACCAATATAGTATAAACATTAAAATGGTGCAAATTAACTCCAACCTATTACAATATTATTTATAGCAAAAAAAGAATTCTTCTATCTTTTCTATATTCATTTGAATTTTATTTTTTATTTCATAAAACAAGTACAACTATATAATTCATATTCCTTTCTTATATAACCACTTAATATAAAACTATTTTATACCATAAATATTTAAATAATATATAAGAAAATATTATATATTATACATATTAATGAATAATTCAAATAAAAACAAAATTATTTTTATAATATAATTAAATAAATATTACATTATGGTAAAATTTAGTTTAATTTTTACATAAATATTCAACTTTGAGGATTAGTATGCTGCTCCCATACTAAATTATTGTTATAATGTATATGAAAATTAACCGATTAAAATTATACACCAAAATTAAAATATAAAATTAATATTATAAAAATATTACATAAAAAGTTCAAATAATTATACAATTTATAATATGTTAAAGTAAAAGTATTATATAATAAAGATAATAATAAAATATTAATGAATGGTAACGTTGTTGATGAATGGAGTAAGAAATAGTGTTGGGGTGGAGCACCAAAATATCAAATCTTACGCCAAAATAGCAGTTGGCGTCAAAAGTGATGTTAGGTTGGAGATCGTCTAATAACGAAAAAGAGAGAAAGCATATTTGTCGCCATGGATCAAACCGACAGGCAGGTGAGAACTGAGTACCCTAACCAACTAGACTACAAAAGAATTTGCTAATACAGCATAATTTTTTGATTTAATAATTTGCAACCTAATATATATCTTTATTTCATTACAAAACAATAAATTTTTTATTTTTAAACCTTTTAAGTAGACAAAACAGAAAAAACACAATAAGTTTAACAGCTCAAAATCATATAAAGAAACTTTGTTTTTTCCCCGTTCAATGCCATATTTTTATCAAGACTTTAACTCAATAATATTACACCAAAGGACATTTGTCCTCACGTTGGGCTTAAATCTTAAACAGCCGCTTAATTTCAACGTATAAGAGAACTGGTTGTGTTGATTATATTTCCATAAGAAATTTCCCTACGGAGTGAGGGGTCGTTTGATAGGGTGCATAAGAATAATGCTAAATAGGGTGCATTAGTAATGCTAGTATTAGTTATGCTTGTATTAGTTATGCTGGTATTAGTTATGCTACCATATTTCTTGTCAGTTGATTGGTTTGATGTATAAAAACAGGGGCATTTGCATCTATACCCGCTTTTTGTGCCACATTTTAACATGTTGTGAGCACGTAATTTTTGCTCTCACGACAATTACTCCCAAAAGTACAAAATAAAATAGTTTTGTATCGCATTTGATTTTTTGTGGATTGTGTGTTATCTTTCTTTAGCATTTGTATGTGTGTGTTTATTTGTTTGAACTGATTAAAAATACAAAAATACGTGTTACATGCATTTAAGAATTAATTAACCATAAAGTGGTTAGAAAAGAAAATTACAAAAAAAA
>MU741960.1:7823-21544 GCA_026770625.1 Nicotiana glauca
ATTTAATATCATCAATACTACTCAACAAACTAGTTCAAATGACTAAATATAATTTTTACAACATTCTGCCCGGAATAGTAAAAATTGACCCTGTGCCCACATGGTCGAAACACGAGGTTCGAACAAAAATAAATTAACCCATCCTTCCACGAGTTCAAATATATAATTTGTTCTTAAGTTCGACCCCAAAATGAGGTCTATATCACAAATTCCTTGAAAACCCTAACTATACCCATTTCTCTAATTTTTCTACCCATTTACACATGTTTAGGCCTAGGAATTCGAATAATATTGATGGAAAATGAAGAAAACGAGTCAAGAATCACTTACCCAAAAAGTCTGATGGAAATCGCCCAAGAATCGCCAAGAAATGGTGTTGGAGAAGAGGGAGTTTGTGACATGGGATGAAAATCTCGATTCTGTTCTGTTTTGGGAATTAATTCACTAGGCAAAATTTTTGTTCTACGCGATCATGTGAATAGTGCTGCGATCGCGGAGAGGAAATGCTGTGGTCTATGCGATCGCGTGAGGACTGCTGCGATCGAGTAGGAGGAATTCGCTGGGGTTGTCCGTTTGCTATACGTGATCGCGTGAAATGGTTTGTGATCGCGGAGAGGAAGGCCTGGAAGCTACGTGATTGCGTGAAATGGGATGCGATCGCGTTGAAGAAATGGGCAAAGCAGTGCGATCGCGTGAACGAGGATGCGATCGAGTAGAAGGAAGCTTCTGTGTAAAAATTGCAGAAAATCTGCCAGTTTTCCTAAGTTCAAAAACACCTCGAACCACCTCCGAAACACTCCCGAGCCCTCGGGGCTCCAAACCAAATATGTACACTGCCTCAAAAACATCATACAAACTTGCTCGCATGATCAAATCGCCAAAATAACATCAAAATCAATGAATTGAGCCTTAAAACCCAAGAATCTTTCAAATTTTCATAAACTTTCAAATTTCCAATTTAAGGCCGGAACACGTCAAATGACGTTCGTTTTCAACCAAACTTTACAGGAAATGCTTAACCAATATATATGACTTGTACCGGGCGTCAGAACTAAAATACGATCCCGATACCATTACTTTGTGATAAAATTTCAGTTTCATTTTCCTTAAACATTTTCAGAAAATAATTTAATAGAAAAATTCTTTTACCGGGGTTCTAGACCTCGGATTTCGATTCCGGGCATGCGCCCGAGTTCCATATTTTTCTATGGACTTTCTGAGACCATCAAATCACGGGTCCCGGTCCGTTTACCAAAAATATTGACCAAAGTCAACTATATCAATATTAATATCAAAATTTATCAAATTTTTTCACATAACTCATGTATTTCAACATGTAAATTTTTCGGCTTCGCACCCGGACTGTGCACACAAATCGAGGCAGCTATAAATGAGGTTTTCAAGGCCTCAAAAGCTCAAAATGCTTGAGAAAACAAGTGATGACCCTTTGGGTCGTCACACTACAGTTGGATGAAGAGGCTCTGGAGGTTGGCGGATGTAGTTAGCATGAAATTGACACGTTTGGCATCTTTTGGCATGATCCATGCAATCCTTCACCATTGTCGTCTAGTAGTTGCCCATCCTCTTGATGCAGAAATAGAGCTTTGGACCCGATTGGTGTGCTCCACATGAGCCAGAATGTGCTTCCTCCATCGGTTGAGGCTTCTTCTTTGTCAAGACATCACAAGAATAGTCCTTCAAAAGAGTGGCGAAACAATGTCCCCCTATAGAAGATGAATAGTGGCGCTCTTCGTTTGATGTTTGTTCTTTGTTGCGGATCTTTAGGTAACTTTCCATGTTCAAGGTACTCTATCAGTGGTTGCCTCCAATCTTCTTCTTCAATCACTCGGACAGATGTATGATGGCTTTCGTTGATTTGAAGATCTAGAAGTCTAGGAATAACCCATCGATGACACACATATACCTTTGTTGACTCATTCTCTCCAAGTGCTATCGTTGTGGCCAAGTTTGCCAAAGCATTGGCCTTGCAATTTTCTTCTCTTAGGACATGGTTTAAGAATACTCGGTCGAATTTTTCAAGTAAACCAGAAGCGTATTCATGGAATGGGAACATATCTTCCTTCTTTACCTCGTAACTCCCAAAAAAGTTGGTTGATGATAAGCTTAGAGTCGCCGTAGATATCCAACTATAGAATCTTTATTTCTAATGCCATTTCGAGCCCAATGATCAAAGCTTGGTACTCTGCGACATTGTTGGAGCATGTTTCACCTAAAACACAGGAGAATGGCAAGACTTGTCTTTCTGGAGAGATCAACACCACACCTGCCCCCGTACCATTACCATGTGCAGATCCATCAAAGAACATTGTCCATGGTGGAAACTCTTCGATGAACAAAACGTCTTCATCTGGAAACTCATCCGAAAGCTCCCATTCTACCGGAAGAGGGTGATCAGCTAGAAAATTGGCTAGTGCTTGTCCTTTCACAGTTTTTTGAGGTGTATATGTGATCTCATATTGGTTAAACAATATGAACCATCTTGTTAGGCGCCCAGAAAGAACAGGTCGAGTCATCACGAACTTCACGGGATCTGCTCGAGAGATGAGTTTGATGGTGTATGCTTCAAAATAATGCCTTAGATTCTTTATCGTATAAAAAAGTAAGCATATTTTCTCAACATGCGTATAGTTCATCTCAGCTCCCATCAGAGTTCGTCTAAGGTAGTACAAGGGTTGTTCCTTTCCTTCCTCATTCCCTTGAGCAAGAAATGCTCCAAGTGAACGTTCCTGTGCCGCGATATAGAGTATCAATGGCTTCCCAAGCATTGACGCCCCTAACACAGGTGGGTTCAACAAGTATGTTTTGATGCTTTCAAAAGCATTTTGACATGACTGATCCCAATGAAAAGGGATATCCTTTCTCAATAGATGATTGAAGGGTTGACACCGTCCGGCTAGATTAGAGATGAACCTCCGGATGAATGCTAAGTTTCCTTGGAGACTTCGAAGCTCTCTAAAGTTCTTTGGTCTGGGCATTTTCTGAATGCCGTCAATCTTTGCAGGATCAACTTCAATTCCACGATGATGCACAATGAAGCCAAGAAACTTTCTTGAGGTAACTCCAAATGCACACCTGAGTGGATTCATCTTCAGATCGAATTTTCTTAACCTTTCAAAAACAATTCAAAGGTATTCAAGGTGATAACGTCTATTCTTCGTCTTCACTACCAAGTCGTCGAAGTTGCATTCAACCCTCGTATGAAGCATGTCATCAAAGATGTTTTTCCGCGTCAATATGTGGCACCGACATTCTTCAAACCGAAAGGCATCACTTTGTAGCAATATATCCCTTTTGGAGTTCGGAAAGCAGTAAACTCCTCATCCTTTGGAGACATCCTGATTTGATTGTATCCGGAGGACCCATCCATGAATGACATATCTTCATGCCCTGTTGTAGCATCAACCATGAGTTCAATAATTGGTAGTGGGAAGTCATATTTTGGGCATGCCTTGTTTAGGTCTCGAAAGTCAACATAAACATGTATTTGACCATTCTTATTCTTGACAGGTACAATATTCAATATCCATGATGGGTACTTCACCTCTCGAATAAATCCTGCCTTGATGAGCTTGTTGACTTCGACTTCAATTTGGGACACAAGCTGGGGTAAAACATGCGTTGTGACTTCTTCACAGGGCGTGCACCACTTTTGATCCCTAAATGATGAACAACTACCTTAAGAATAAGACCGGGCATTTATTTATACGTCCAAGTGAAGACATCTTTGTACTCGGTCAACAACATGGAGTATTCCTTCTCCTCCGGAGGTGTAAGAAACGCACTAATGAAGGTGGGGCGTGGATCTTCCAAAGTGCCTAAATTGAGTTCCTTAAGCTCATCCACAGTCGATTGTCCACCATCTTCTAGTTGAGGGGGAGCCTCGTGTACTTCATCATCAACGTCAAGGCACGACTATCTTCCACAGTTATGTGATAGGATGTTTCCACAAAGTCTGACTTTTCTGTTTCACTTCCTTGGATAGTCTGCTTGGGTTCTTTCTCTTTCTCTATTTCTTTACGAGGCTGGAAAGTGTAAAAATGGTCCTCCTTTGCACCTTCAGTGGACCATCTGTGGATATTGACAAAACAGACTTCCTCTTCATACGTGACGAGAAAGCACTACAGATTTCTTTGTCAGGAACAACTTCAAAATGATCCCGCTCCTCATGGACTTGCTCTTTATGTTTCGACAGTATCTTTCTAGATGACGGCTTCCTTGTGGTCCCTAGGCAACAAAATACAGAGGTATTTGAGGTAGTGGAAACTTCTTTTAGATGTTTGGAATATACACATTCACCTTTGTGACTTAGACTTTCAAACACCGAGACCGAAGGGGTTGAGCCTCCAATGCGATCAAATACTGAAGGTCGTTGTTTTATTTTCTTGCCCTTAACTTCCTTCATCTCCTCTACCAAGGTGTATTGTGATGAAACTATCTCTTTGATGAAATTCGAAGAGGCTCTGCCAAAATGAACCCCAACCCAAACTTTGGAGTGGCGATGTAGTGCCCTTGTTTTCTCAATGTCATTTAGGACTCATTGAGCCTATGTATATTTTTACCAGTAACTTCATCTTTGAGTTCTCCTAGTTGTGATGGATTGGAGAAGTCATAACTAGACTTTTCAAGAAGTATGAAGGCCTTAGGATCATAGTGCCCTTTTATTTTATCAGCTTGGAGATTGCCTTTAGCATACTCACAAGTCACAGATGGGATTTGTGCAACTGGGACAATCATATGCTCCTTCAAATGTTGGATATCTTTGTGACTCATTTGCTTCTTGGAGTACATTCCTGTAGCAAAGGTTGCCCTTTCTTTCGACACTCATGTGGAACATAGCGAAAAACCAGATGCTCATCAATCTTTGTCTACATGTCACCTTCAGATGATGATAGCCTAATGAAGACTTATTCTGTTCCCTTCTTAGGTAGCTTGGTAGTAGTCCACTGAGCCTCATTTTCTTCTTCTAAATTGACATCAGCTTCATCGACTGATGATGGTTTCTCCACATTCGGTTCACAATAATCTAGGTAAAATTTTGCGTCTGCAAAGTATGACTCTGTCTCAGTAAAAGGCTTGATGTCTGCATCAATTTTGACTATCTCACCATCTCTTCTGTACTTCAGACATTAATGCAAAGTAGATGATACCACTCCATTCTCATGAATCCAAGGACGTCCAAGCAATAGGTTGTATGATGTTTTAGCATCTATGACGTGAATCAGGGTATTTGACTTCATCTCACCAATGGATAATACCATGCGGATCATACATATGGCTCGTTGTCCTCCTTGGTTGAAACCTTGGATTGTTAGGTTACTTTTGGATAGCTCATCGATAGAGATCCCAAGCTTTTTTAGCACCATCTTTGGCATGATGTTGACAACCGAACAATCATCAACAAGTATGCGATTGAGATGTTGTTCCTAAATGGACTCTACAACAAACAAAGGTCTATTATGTGGCTTAGACCCCAATAACAAGTCATCATCGGTGAATGAAATTGTTCCACAACATGTGACAACTTTTCCATTATCATGATGTTCTTGTGCTTTCATTGGAGCAGGCTCATAGTTGCTTTCCTTTGTTTCGTCAGCAGTAGAAACTACATGAATTGCACTAACGTGACCTCCATGAAGGAATTTTCCAGGAAAGAATTCATGCAATGTGATGGGCATTCGGAACTTCGGCGATAAGGCACTTTTAATCTTCTTGCTAGTAGAAGATTTGATATTTCTTGGTGATTGTAGCCTATCTGCATTTCTCATCATCGCTCTTAAATTAGGAATTCGTAGCCTCAAAACTGCCTGTTGTTTGCGCTTCTTATGAGTGACTAGAATCCAAACCTCACCGTCTTTGTATTTGGAGTGATTGTCTAGCTCCAGTGAACCTTCAAGAGTATTCCTTGGAATATCGACTTCAACGGGCTCGAAACTTCCAAATTGTAAGAAGGCAGTGCTTGACATGTTATGAAACTTTGAACACTTCTTTTCCTTGAGCGCGATACTTGCATGATTTGCTTCTGCTGTTTCATCCATGTCTATGATGGTTTTTCCTTCACTTACAAGAGACATAATTTTCTCCTTCAAGATGAAGCATTTCTCCGTAGGTGGCTAATGACATGAGGAAACTTGCAGTATTTCAGATCACCAACTTTGCCAATTTCCTCTGGCCTTTTTGATTCAGGGAGATCAATGACTTTATTGTCCAACAGTTCATCAAGGATTGTGGGTACATCTGAATCTGGAAATGGATAAACCTTTGCCTCTAATTCCTTCAAGGTGGGAAGACGCTTCTCCTCTTTGGGATATTGACTCGGGGTCTTATCCTCCTTGACTTTTTTCTTAGTAGTGACCTTCACAAAAGTTGCTTTCACCACCATAGATTCTTTGGTTTGGTGCTTTGATGCAACATTTTTCTTGAACTCCTTCTGATCAGCAAATAGAGATGCCTTTCCATGACTTGCGATGCTTAATTCCATGTCGTGCGCCCGAGTTGCAAGTTCTTCAAAAGTTCGTGGTTTGATCCCTTGTAGAATATACAAAAGGCCCCAGTGCATTCCTTGAATGTACATCTCCACAGCAGATATTTCTGAAAGACGGTCCTTGCAGTCCAGACTTAACTCTCTCCAATGATTAATGTAATCCACTATGGGCTCGTCCTTCCTTTGCTTGGTTCCTGTCAACTCTATCATGCTTACAGTTCTCCGGGTACTATAAAAATGATTGAGGAATTCCTTCTCAAGTTTCTCCCATCTATCAATGGACTTGGGCTCCAAGTCAATATACTAGTCAAATGCGTTCCCTTCCAGAGAACGTACAAATTGTTTAGCCAAAAGGTTACTATGCGTTCCAGCATTGCTACAAGTCTCGACAAAGTGGGCAATATGTTGCCTTGGATTCCCTTTGCCATCAAATTGATGCAGCTTTGGTGGTTGATAATTGTCTGGCATGGTTAGATAGTCAATCCTCTTAGTATAAGGCTTAGAGTAGTACAACGAACTTTGTGATGGTCCGTAATATTGAGCTCTGATGGTGTTTGTTATCATGTTTTGTAGTTGTTGGACAGATAATGCCGCAACTGAAGTGGATTGCTTTTCTTTTTGAATGTTGAACTTGGCAAGTGATTCATCAATAGCCATTTTTGGCGAGGTGAAGACAGGTGAACGAGGAGGGATGTGGCTTGACTCTCTAGGTGCATAGGCCTCCAATTTATTCACGAGTTGAGCGATTTGAAGGTCTTTGTCTTCAATAGATTTCTTCAAGACTTCAATAGTCTGTTCCATCATGGCAAACTTCTCATCCACATTAGTTGTGTCAGTCATTAAGGCATTGAATTTCGTTGAAACTGGAGAATCCACCAAATCCTCAAATTCCCCAAGGTTGGAGGTTGTTTGAGAAAATTCGTCAAATAACAAGAATGTGGTGTTGCCCCCAAAGATTGCAGTTGCAGACGTCGTGAGAGATCTGTTCTTCTTTTCCACCTCCAAGGAGTCGAAGTATTCGGTTCAATCCAAGCCACTAGATTTGAACTTGCTTCGAGTGATTTGGCCAACAGGAGTGAGCCCAGCAGACGCAACACCAGTAGCATCTTTGCATGACACATCACACTTGCGGAAGGCCATTGTAGCAGTAGATTTGAAGTTTGTAGATTTCAACTTGCAAGAAGGACAGATGAAGAGTAGAATTGGTCCCACTGGGCGTGCCAAAATTTGTGCACAACAAATTTTCGTAGTAAGAAAAATAAACTGCAACAAAAAAATATGAAGAAAAAAGTGATTTTATTGATAAATATTTGTGAGTAAAATTCTATGTATCCCTTGATTCTTCTCTCTAAAATTCTCCGTGATTCGAGGGTTTGAGAAGCGTCTTTCTCGAATGTAGGATGATGCGAACCTCCTTATGATGTATTTAATCGCCAAGAACATCGAGCAACACTTTGTTGTTATGAGTTGATCTCCGGAAAAAACTCTGTTGATCATTCCTTTGTCGAAGAACTAAGCACTTGATGATTGATCTCTCTGTATGTGGATGCCTTCACCAATTGCGGAGTGTTCTTCTCCCACTCTGAATCCTCGTGAGAGTTATGTAACCCCTCTATTTATAATGGTAGAGGATGGACAGTCCAGTTACATATGAACTCTCTTGCTTGATTCTGATTGGTTCATGTGAGTCATCAAACTTATCATATAAGCTATGTGATAAGCTTGCTTGTGATTAGTCAAGATATGTCATTACAGACACTTGGCAACTCTTGATTGGTCACTGTTTTAGATTGGGATTGCCACATCATTTCACACGTGGCATCATCTTGTTGGCTTTGAGTTGACTGGACATGCCATGTCACTTGACACATAGCACGAGTCTGGGCCTTAAGATGAAATGGACATTGGTCTTGAAAATAATAAAACGGGCTAATTTAATTTGTAAAGTCCAAATTAATTATTTAACCCAATTGAATTTAATTCAAATTTTGTATGAATTAGACCCAATAAATTTTATATGTCTACAATACTCTTTAGTTTTGATCCCATAAGGTTGTCTAAAGTGTGCGCTTTTAATTTTCTTCGAAGACAAAATAAAGTCTAGTTATTAAATATACTGAAAACTAAAATTTAATTAACAAGAGCTAGTTACCAATATAGTCCGTCAAATCCAGTAATGGACAAAAAAATTAAAAATCATAGGCGCTCTATTAACTTAAACATAAAGTTACTATAAAAAAATAGAGTTAACACCCAAAAACACTCTTAAACGATAAGTGTGAAACTAGTTAGAAAGTAAATAAGGAAGTAACGACACACTTTAGCTCTGTAGTCTTCTATTGCAATATATACAAACAAATCACACCTCTTATGGACTAAATTAAATAGTTAGTATTTGATCCTTTAATCGATAAAAAAACTAATGATTTGGCCAAAAGTCGAACCAATGGATGAACGCAAATTCACCAATCACCGCAATCGACTTTAATGCAACTAACCTACATTCACCTTGAAAAGGAGTTACTCCTTTCATAATATTTTTATATCTTCAGACCGCATGAATAATTATGAAACAACAAAATTCAGTTATCTTATACCTAATTGCAAGTAAGATTAACTACTTTGATAGGATGGACTACTAGCACGTAATTTTTTTCCTATGTGGAATACTCCTACAAATTAAAGAAATAGATTTTTCCCATATTCTTTGTAATTTTATAGGATTTTTGTTAATTGTTTGCATTTTTGTGCACGTTTAATTTTTGTTAAAATTATGAAAAAGTCACAAAATACCATGCATTGCATTTAGATTTTTATTTACGATTAATTAGTTAATTGATTGCTTTATTAAAATAAAAACCACAAAAATATAATTTATTTATATTTTTAGTCTTTAATGATAAATTAGTAATTTTCTCTTCTTTAATTTAGGATCAACTAATTTTTGTAAATATTATAATAGATAATTACTTTAATTTTATAATTTATATTTATTTAGGAATTTAATTTAGGATTTTAATTAAAAAAAAGAAGAAAAAAAGAAAAGGAAATAAGAAGAGAAATTGAAAAAGGGATTTAATTTGGAAATTGGGCCAATTTCAATCCAAAACCCAGCCCAATCCCATAATATACTCGGTCTAGTCTCTTACATAAACCAAACGATGCCGTTTTAATAACTGTAATGACCCGCCTGGTCGGTTTGCCTTTCAGAATCCCGTTTCCTTAAATTAAACTCTACGTGCTTGCTTTAGCTAATTTACAACTTGCTGGGATGGTTGGTTCGGGATTTAGAAGAGTTTCGTGTGAAATATGCCCATTTGATCCCTTAGGATTTTCTTAAAAGACTAAGTTTGACTTCGGTCAACATTTTGAGCAAACGGATCCGGATTCATGATTTGACGGTCCCGGAGGGTCCATAGGAAAATATGGGACGTGGGCGTATGCCCGAAATCAAATTATGAGATTCCTAGCCTGAGTAATGAATTATTATTAGAAATTGTTAATCTAAAGTTTTAAGGATTTAAAGAAACTAATTAATGATTAATTTCCTAGGTATCAGGCTCGTATTTTGGTTCTGAAGCTCAGTATAGGTCCGAAATATCATTTAAGAGTTGCCTGTAAAATTTGGTATCAATCCGAGTAGTTTTAGGGTATTTTGGCCCGTTGGAGAAAAATTGAGAACTTGAAGTTCATAGGTTTGATTCATTTGGTTTTAAGGGGTGATTTCTAGAATTAGCATTGTTTTGGGTGTTCTGAAGGTTCGAGTAGGTCCATCTCGTAATTTCAGACTTATCAGTATGTTCGAGTGGGGTCCTGGAGCCCCGAACGTCGAACGGACGAGGCTCGAGTGAAGTGGGAATTTTGGGAAAGGGCTGAAGACTGCTGCTTCTGTCATAACCGCAGATGCGGTTCTTGGACCGCAGATGCGGTCTTTTCCATCGCAGAAGCAGCCCAGATGGTCAAGCCAGGAACTGCAGAAGCGGATCCCAAGCCGCAAAAGCGGCTCCGTAGATGCGGTCCCAGCCTTCTCCCCCATTTTCGAAGTTGCGGTTAAATCCTAGCAGATGCGGGTCCATAGATGCGGTCCGCAGATGCGAAAATCGCTGGACAATGAGTTTTATTTAATACGGGTTCTGATTCATTTTATCACATTTTTCACTCCTCCTTTGGGCGATTTAGGAGCTTTTGAGAGAAGGTCTTCACTTAACATTGTGAGGTAAGCTTATTCCACCCATCCTTAGTTTTGTTGATACCCAATTTTTTTCTATGTATTTTATATACAAAATACTTTCAAAATAACATTTATATATATACATGTATAAGCATACCCAAGTGTTTTAGTATTTTTCTCAATTTTTAAAGATTTTTAAAAATCAATTTATTGTTCATTTTAGCAGTACAAAAATCCTATAATTATTCCCAAAACTATCATTTTGGTGAATAACTTATTTTATTCTCATATTTATACCAAAATATAGTTAAGTTAATTTTTGTATATTTTTTACTAATTTATTTGGTATTTAAAGACTAAATTGCATGTAATTGCAATTATAGCCTATTTTATGATTAATAGCATTTTATAATTGTAAAATTAGTCCCAGTATTTTTCAATTAATTTTTATTTACTATTAATTGGATCAGTACTCTCAATTTGCTTTTAAAATCATCTTTATTATTTTTTATAAATAAAAAGGAAAAACTGGCTATTTAACATTTAGCCTCATTTATTTCATTTACAGCTTATTTTACATTTCAATTTTGGCTCTTAAATTGACCCAATTCTATCCCAATTAAACCAGCCCAATTTCATTTTTTACCCGGCCCCCGACCCAATTTAAAAATCCGCTCGGTTCCTATTATTGATCCAGGCCGTTGATCATTTTGATCAACGACCGTAAACCCCCTTACCTTTTTTAACCCTGAATGACCTACCCTAATCCCTCATTTCACTATGATAGCCACCTTTGAAACCCTTCGTCTCTCAAACTCTCTCAAAACTCTTCGGAACCCTAGCCTCCTCCTACCTTATTTCACCGGAATCCATGGTTTCTCAAGCCATGGATGGTCTATACTCACCTCCCTCCACCATTAAACCATGGTTGTTCGAAGTTTCGAGACTTGACCTCGACAGTTCTCTTTCAGATTTTCTCAGATCTTTGGTTCTATGGCCTC
Organism: Nicotiana glauca; assembly: GCA_026770625.1. Taxonomy (NCBI): domain Eukaryota; kingdom Viridiplantae; phylum Streptophyta; class Magnoliopsida; order Solanales; family Solanaceae; genus Nicotiana; species Nicotiana glauca. Next base: position 19,498 of record MU741960.1, read on the forward strand.
TCCTGCCTTTGCTCCGACATATTCAAGCTCAGGAGCCTGATTCTTGACCTCTTCAACTTGGGATCTGATTCTTCTTCCAAGCCTTTCTCATTTCTAGTGTTTCTCTGAAACCCTTAGCTATTCGAGTTTCTTTCCCTGTTGTTTGCTTAAATCTATGTTGTATCTATGCTTTACTTGACATTTAAAGTGTTTTTCCCAAATTTTCTTTTCAAAATCGTTTGTCTTCGATTTAGGATTTCTTTATGTGTGTTTGTCTATATCATGCTCGTGTGATTTCTTCTTACTACGCATGTACTGTCTTTCCACTTTTCTTTTCTACTATCCATGTTACTTCTGTGCTCACATGTTAATCCTTGTTATGTTTTCTTTACTCTTTTACTATATGTGTTTACCGTTAAGTCCTTTGATTTTTGTTTTACAGAACTTTGTTCTTGTTCTTGTTAAACATGTTTCATCTACTTTTGTTTAAGTTTGTATCACCTCTTTCTTCTAAACTTGTTTAAGTTCCGAATTTTCTCTTTGCTTATAATTCTGAACCTTTCAATGTTAGACTATTTTTCTAAGTAACATGACGACTCTTTTATATGATTTGTCTGCACTATATATGAGTAGTTTCTTCTTTCAAAAAGGGTTTTGCCAACTACTAATTGATTCTGAATTCCTTTAATGGGATTTAATTGATTGTTGCTGATTTCCTTTAAATTAAACCATTCTTTACCCCTTTCATGACTTGGTTCATTCGAGTAAAAGCCTGTAACTTCTATTATACTGGCTGTTTGATTGATTCCCTTTCCTTATTTTTCACAAACCGTGTACCATTGAACTTTTGCCTTAAATAACTTCTATGTATTTACCCTTTATTGTACTATTTAGGAACTACTTCTGATTAATTCTTTCCTTAATTGTCCTTTACCCGTTGAAAATTAGAATCCCTTAATTAAAGGGAGATTGATTTCAATGTTATTTCTCTATCTTTTCTTACTTGTTTTCTACACTATAAAAGAGGCACGACCCTTCTGCACCTACACACCATGAACCTTCAGTTCAACACTTTCAACTTTCATTACTTACAATACAATACTTCTTTGAGTTCAATACTCGAGCACACATTACTTACTTGCAATTTTAATACTCTACTCCCTTCTAAGATCTTTTGAAACCGTTTGCTTGCAACTTGGCTTCTCAAGACTATTGTTTCACTTGTCTGTTTTCCTTGAAACTAGTATGTTCTAATTTAACTTTTCTGCCTCACCCCCTATGTGTTTATTTACAGTTTCCACATTCTTGTTTACTTTGCTGTTCATGTTCTGTAATTGAATATGCTACTCTCTTTGCATCTGCTGTTTGTTATGAGTTCCATATACCCCTTTTCCCTTCTATGTGTTTAAGTTAAGGTTTATGGCCTGGCAGTATCCAAATGAAATGTAAGTTGCTGATTTTGAATTAAAACGCAATAGTTGAGACCAATAACGGTTCCATGTTTAATATTTTCCAGTCAAGATTCCGTTATCATTGTTTTTTTCCTGAAATCTTCTCTAAGTAGTAAAAGTTACACCATTTTTAAACTTTTCCCTCTAGAGCACCTACACATTCTGATTCTTCCGCATATTTTTTCCACCACCATTAAAAAATAAAACTCTAGAGGTTAATATGATCGGAATCGGATTCGGAGTTTGACGGCATATTTCAATACCACTGGTAGGTTTACAATTTTTCCAGCACTTTTTTGAAAACATTACAAGTATGATCAATACCTAATTTTCGTGTTAATGGTTGAGACTAGTCTATGTCATTTTAGCCATTCTTAAGAGATTTGTGTAGCATGGTATTTACCAAATTAAAAAATAGAGGTATATTTAACTGGGAAACCATCTTTTGGTGCTTATTCCTAAGACAATTTTGCTCCTAAATAAAGGGTTTGCTTACGAATGTGTTCTATTGATTTATAATCTTTTCCTTGACAACCTTTCACTGTTGTGGCCGGCTGAACGTTGGTTCTCCCTTTTTGTGAACTTTGTAAGTGATTTCTATTAAAATAAATGCAAAA
>MU741961.1:0-18504 GCA_026770625.1 Nicotiana glauca
AGGGAGTCTTTGTCATCAGACTCAGGTGCATTTGAGATTGGTTGAGTGTAGTGGGGTACAGTATCCACGTAAATAAGTGTGTTGTGGAGATGGTCATTGGTGGTGTTCAGTGGATCGGGAATAAGTAGTGGAGTGTTGTTGGGAGTGTGGTATGTGTTGTAGTTTTGAGTATGAGTGGGTTGTATCTGTGGTTGTGGGGTATTTTGTGGAGGTGCCGGATTCTAGGTGTTGACATCAGGAGCGGTGAGAGAAAATGACCGGTTTGCCAAATTCCGAACCTGATCCAGTTCTTCTCGGAATTTCAACAGTTTTTGCTCAAGTTGGGTAGCAGTTTCCTTAGCAACCGGGTTACCCTGAGGAATCTCAATCTCCTTTCTGGCGCTTGGATCTCCCATTCTACCTTTTTTCTTGTTTCGGATAGGACTCGAAGGAGGAGAAGGTGGAAGGCCCTTGGATCTTGTGGAGTATGATGATGATGCCAGAATGCACAAACTAACCTTTGGGGAGGGGAATAAAAATAAGAAAAACAAAAGGCAATAAGTTAGTGCGGGTTATGAGAAAAAATGTTGCAGTATTTAAGCACATTGTGCAAGAATATAAATCGTGTCCTAATTTGGGTGCCCCGTTGTGCCCGAGGTAGGCCTAGCGACAAATAGTTTTGGAGAACTTATGATGCTAAATGCCTCATTTTATTGATAAAAAATAAGACGAATCCAAAATGACTCTAAATAATAGAAAGTAAAATATCACTATTGGCCATTGGCCTTATTACATTAAAATAAAGAATAAAAGGACTCCTAACTACTCGGTCCCAGAAGGACCTTCCCCAGATTTGGAATCTTCGTCTCCCTCAAATAGTTTCACTTGCTCGCATAGTCCTTGCAGCAAATAAGCTCGGGCCAAATGTCCGCCTGCATTTCTTTCAGCGTTCTGACAGTCTTCAATCCGCTCGATGAACTTGTCACTATCCCAGAACAATGTCGCAGCCTCTATGGTTCTGTTGTTAGGCTGAATCTCTAGAAGAGAAGGCAAATTCCCTAAGTACTTGCAGACAAGTGTCTGATCACTGGAGTGTAGGTCTTTCCACCAATTCAACAGCCTTGGATGAATGTTGGTTACCATGCCAAATCTAGGGACTTCATGCCTCATTTTTTGCAAAACAAAGCGTTAGGCACTTACTCAACTGGACTCGACTATTTAAACCAATAATTAGCATAGCAAGCATTAGTTCTCCAAATAAATGCACAAAACGTGGATGTATCCATTTGGGTTTCAGCGAAACCCGATGGACTTTGGACAACGCTATCTTAATGAGTCATTATGCGGACAACATAACTGACTCGGCTAGGTTTGACCATGATGCATGTACAGTTTAAATAGAGCAAGGTTCCTATTGGGGTATTAGACAGGTACCTTTGAGCGGACAACTTAAGAGGGAAAGACACAGAATCGTCGACTGCATCGCTGATCGATTGGTTTTACCGCAAATATGCCTTTGTAAAATTTAAGGGGTGATAGTATTGGAAGAGCGCAACTACTCACTATAAGCGTTGCTATAGTATTTGTTTGTCACGAGTGGAATATGATGTTGAAGATTCAGTTTACAAGAATGAAACAAATTGACATGTATTTTCACGTTCATACAATAAATATTTTTAATAATTGCTCAAAATTACAACAACATTGATGGAAAAAAGAGGTTAATGAAAGTAATTAAAGAAAAAAAGAAACAAGTCAGTTTCGAATAAAGGTATTAAACAAAAGCAATAAAAGAAAGAAATAAAGTCACATATAACATGAAATGGTAAAAGCCTAAAGAAATCCCCAGCGGAATCTCCATGCTGTCGACGCCCCCTTTTTCTTGTGAAATCGGGTTTACGACATTTGGGAAGACAACTTTATTCCCGTTTGGTAATTTGGGTTTTTGGAATTGGAGAGTCGCCACCTAATGATTATAGTGCATTAGGACACTTTAAGAGAGAATTTGAGATGAAGGACCAGTGTTCGGGTAAGGGCTAGAAATTATCTCGCGGGGAAAGTGTTTGGCACCACTCAAGATCCACTAGTGTGGTTCCCGGCCATGTTACAATTGTGACTTTAAAGCAAGCAAACATACAAGGTAATTTCACATAAAAGCTGCAAATAGGTATGCATAAAGGTTATTAGACATGCTGGAATTCGAATAGATGACTCCTTAATTATTGGCAAGAATGTCTAAATGCAGAAAAATGGGATCAAGTAATGAATACCAATTGTCAAACAAGGAAGTGAATGAGCGGAAAATTTTAAAGGAAAGGGCAGTGTGAAAATTAGAGGGGGGAAGTTTTAATGATTAAACAGGAATGCATAATTTTAAGAAACTAAAAATCGACAATCTGAAAAATAATTATGTAAGGGAAAAAGGGTCATAGTCTTGTAAAATACATGGATCATCCATACAACACCGGTAGTCAATCGTACGCATAGTGTTATCATGTGATCATCATCTCCATGTCTACCCTTCCCACTCCGTTAAGGTATTAAAGCGCAGAATATTATCGTTACTTATTGCATGCTATTACCCGTTCCAATCCTATCAGTCCCGAAGGCAATTGGACTACTAGTCCTAAAGGGATAGGGGTTTGAGGCCTTTTAGGAGTTTTCAAAGGACAAAATGCTAAGGCGTCAATCAAAACACGTAATGCAAACAAAGGGGGGAACAAATAAGCAAGTAAGGCTCAAATAATCCTCCTTAAATCAGATAAAAGTCATAGAGTTTAGCATGTCTTACACGTACTTGTTTGGTCTTAATTAAATAAAGCGACGAGCAAACTGGTTCAACACATATTTTTAGACGAAAAGTCTATATTAGGCTCGCTCGAACGCAATTGACTAAAACCGATCTGATTGATTAATTAATCCTTTTGTCTAAGTGTTGGATAGAATGACTGGTTTTAAAATAGAAAACTGATTATGGAGCAAAGCTACAGAGTAAAAGGAGTGAGCGGAGTTTTAGAAAAAAAGAGTATACTATTTTAAAAGGTTTAACAAAAAAAATTAAACTTCAGAAGACATGAAGGCTAATTTGAGGAAAAGGAATTACAGAAGTTTCAAAAAAAATGCAAATTTGTCTAAAAAATCCGCTATTTTAGTAAATGCTAATTTTCGAAAAAAGTGAATGCTATTTTGAATGAGTGGAGACGGCTCAGGTTCTAAGTTCCTATAGTCATGCTCTTTATGCGTTAACTGATTTAGATCTTTTAAACAGGAGTATTGTAGACATGGTACTATATGCAACCCTGTTGTTAGGCCTATTTGTTTGCCTAATGACATTGTTATATGCAGCAATGCAATTTCCTATAGGCATGGTATCTAAATGCTTTATTGCAGAAATCAAGTGCCGAATCCTATAGACATGTTCTCTACGCGTGGAGTTACACAAATCATAAATAAATCCCTACAGGCATGATTTCTACCCTTAGTGCACAAAAGTAAACCCCCTCCCTTTTTTTACTAAACCCCCGAGTTTATACAAATTATTACATCCCAAAAGAAATAAAACTGGAATTAAAAAAACATCAAGAATCATCAGCTACATCCGAACAGCCTAATTCAGACTTAGTGTCTAATAATATGAGATTTAGCCACTTCTGAGATCCAGATTTCCAAGCCTTCTCTCATCTAGGGTGTTTTAGAGATCCAAGGGATTTTAGGAACTCTAGGAAGTGCATACACCCAAGGTGTTTAATCAGAAAATTGAGTTGTGCAGTGTGGAAGGGCCATCCCTTATGTGTCCAAGTTCAGAGGGAGCTCAAGGGTCCCAAGGCAAGGTTCACACAAGAGGGGCAGAACCTAAGTTCTAAGAGCATACTGGAAGTGCAGAACATAGTTTGAAAGAGATTTATCAAAACTGCATTGGAAATAGTAAGTGGTAAGGGTGATTTTGAAAACAATTGTAGTAGTGAAACTCAAACTACACAGAATCAGTAATCATTCAAAAGGGGAAAAAGATTATGGGATTTATTGTATAACCCCAGCAATAGCTGATGCTGGCATGGACACAAACCATCCAAAGGAACACAAACACATATAGGGGATACGGGGGTTTGGGATTCATAAGGTAGCAAATAAATAACAAATGACTGACAGAGTGCACACATAGATAAACATTAATTTACATGGGAAAGAGAACATATTACAGCATGCTAGTAACATATCTTGACTGCAGAAACATGAGCAGAATTAGACAGGAATGACAAACTGGAGCAATTAAAGAAAACATGTTGTTGTTGATGCTTGTAAATTAACTAGGACATACCAGTAGAGAAGCAAAGTTCAAAAAAGGTAAAGCAAACAGGAGTCCACAGTCTAGCCTTGGCTTTCAGCCGGCTAGACAAAGCAACAACACAAGTAGTAATAAAGAAAGAGAAGGTTTTAAGTGTAAGTGTGTATTTTTGAACTCAAGTTGTTCGTGTGCTTAAAGAAAAGAGGGTAGGATATTTATAGTATTGAAAACGAGTGAAGAGTAAGGTAATAAGTAAAGTTTTAACACAAACATGGAAACAATCACAAATCAGAATTAATTAACACAAGACTTCCCTTTAATCAAGGGATTATTGTTCAAACAGATACTAACAGGGTCAAGATAAGGAAAGAAAATCAGTCTGTAAGCAAAATGGTTGTTGCCATAAAAGGAGTAGTAAAATCATACAATAGGTGTTTAAGTCTAAGTACAGTATTATACTTATTTTTGGAAAGGGTTTAGTAGGGCCAAACAAAGAAAGAGAATCAATTAACCCTTGACAGCGAGTAAAAATAAGAATTTCACGAAAAGAAAAGTTTTGAAATCAATTACGAGTTTGAAAAATCAATCACAGAAGGGACTCAGTATATAAATGAATGCACAAGTAATAGACATGTGAAGCCAAGTTGTGGCAAAAGAACAGCATATAGTAGTAGCTCAAAAGAAAACATTTGAAGCATGATAGTCAGGTTTCAGTGTTTAGCTATAGAGAAGAAGATCAAAAGCATGCAAAGAGTCGAGTGAAAACCATAGTAGAGTTTGACAGGTAGTAAGAACTCAGAACCAAAAGTGTCACATGAAGAAAAGAGAGTTGAAGTAAAGGAATCACATTGAACAACTTCAAAGAAATCGAATAGTCCCCAAATAAACTAGGGTTTTCAAAATCAATCGAGTTTAGAAGAGATAAGCAGATAAACAAATAAACAGATTCAGAATCTCGGATAAACCACCAAAAATTAGGGGTTTAACGTGCTCAGATAGAAAAAATAAGGTAAATCAAGCGAATATTAACAATCAGACTAAGAAACTCAAGCAAAATCCGAAAAATTAGGGTTTTCAACATGCTAACTCATACAGAAAGCATCATAAGCAAAACACAGTAAAACATGTCGAGAATCAGAGAAGATATTTAACATGAAACCCTAGTTGAAGAATAAAGAGTTTTTGAAAGCAAAAATTAAATAAACTTCGAGAAAAATGCATAGAAAGTTCACACACACATAAATCTGGAGCAGATCTAAAAATAAATCGAAGGAACCCTAGAGATTAGGATTTCGTAAGAAGCCCAGGTGATGAGAAAGGCTTTGGAAACCATCGATCTGAGCAGGAGAGTCGAAGGTCAAACTTGAATAGCCATGACTGGCCGGACAAAGGTTGAAGACGAACGGAGAACAGTCATCGAGCCAAGGCTTGGTCGAAACCGTTCAAGATCTTGTCATATGTCCTTAGAAACGAGCATGCAGAAGCTATGAGAGGCTGATATAGGCCTGTAATGAGCCTGGGAAGCCATGGATTAGGGTTTTAGTGAGAAACGGCGGCTAGGGTTTGAGGTGAGTTGAGAGAGGAAGGGGATTCAGAGGCGGCGGTTGAGGAGAAATGAGGTAGGGTTTAGGTTCGTTTGGATTAAAAAAGGTAAGAAGCAATGGTGGCCATTGATCTAAATGATCAACGGCCGGGATTTAAAAGGGGTTATGGGCTGGGTCGATTGAATAGTTGTTGGGTCGGGGTAGAGTGGTAATAGGGCTGGGTAATTTGGGCTCGATTTTGGGGCTGAGTTGGGTTGAAATGGGGTGCCAAATTGGCTAAAATTGAAATACAATTGAGGCTAGATTGTAAATAGCCAAGCTTCCCATTTTTTTATAAAAATAACAATAACGATTTTAAAAAAAAATTAAAAGTACTGGGTAAACAAATATTATATAAATATTAATTTAAAAAATACTGGGGTTAATTTTATAATTATAAAATGCTATCAATTACAAAATAGGCTATAATTGCGATTATATGCAATTTAACTTTAAAATACCAAATAAATTCATAAAAATATGCAAAAAATCACTTTAATTACATTTTGGTATAAAATATGAGAATAAAATAAGCTATTCCCCTAAAATGATGATTTTTGGAAAATAATTACTGGATTTTGTTGTACTAAAATCGGCAATCAATTGGTTTTAAAATTAAAAGAAATTCCAAAACCTTTGGATGTGCTTATATATGCACATATATGCTATTCTGGAAATATTTTGCGTATAAAAACTTAGGGGAAAAATTGGGTATCAACATCACTCAGTAGCTGAGAGGCATGATACAGAAAACTATTGGACGTTGAAAAGAGCCGTGGAAGAGTTGATAGAGCAGGGGAAGATAGTGCTGAGGGACGAAGAGGTCCCAAATGTGACCAACAATCCTTTGCCAGCCCATAATAATGGACCTGTGATTGGGATGATCTGTGAGGATAAAGAGTTTGATCCGGCATTAAAGGCCATCATTGTTATTGCTGACGCAGAAAGAAAGCGAAAGGTTTCCCCAAAGCAAGATAAAGGGGATAAGAAAAACAAAGTCACCAAGGCGGAGCCAGAAAAGAAAGTTAAAGCAAAAAACAGAAGCGATACCTCCCAAGGATGGAATTCTCTATATCCTGCGAGGCCGTCAAGAAAAGAAGCTGATGATAAGCCCTCCACAAAAATTGGAAGTGAAAAAGGGAACACAAGTGTACGTACCCTAGCAAGCCTATGTGGTGCGGGGGACAATCAAACCACCTCGGCTGAGTGAGCCAGTGGTTATTGGATGCGAACTATAGAAGCCTGTGACCAACCCTGCTGCACTGCCATGGAATTATTATCAGGCGGTGGTTATGTATAAAAGGAAAGAGATCCTGGGAGGGCTTCCTGAAAACGTTCCCGCCAAAAAGTATTCAAACATAAAAGAGGTAAACAATGCTACTAAAAGGCGTTTCCCGCCTAAGAAACCTGTAAGTGATGAGGAAGCAAACGTTTTCTTTCAAAAGATGAAAATGGCTGACTATGAAGTGGTCGATCAGTTGCGAAAATATCCTGAACAAGTGTCTTTACTGTCATTACTGTTGAAATCCCCTGAGCATCGAAAGATGTTAATGAAAACTCTGAATGAAGCCTATGTGCCAGTTGAAACTTCGGTATAACAACTCAAAAGAATGGCGGAAAGGTTCTTTGCTGTCAATCAAATCTCATTCAGCAAAAATGACTTGCCTTCAGAGGGAGCTTCTCACAACAAGGCCTTGCACTTGATTATCAAGTGTGAGGGATATTATGTAAAGCGAGTCATGGTAGACGAAGGCTCGGGTGTTGATATTTTCCCACTCTCCACACTACAACATATGGAAATTAGGACCGTAAGAATTCGTCCCAACAATATCTGTGTGAGAGACTTTGACGACATTAAAAGAGATACCATCGGGGAAATCGACCTAATCTTGACCATCAGACCGGTGGATTTCGAGGTGACATTCTAGGTACTGGACATCCATACGCTTTATAACTTTATTCTGGGAATGCCTTGGATCCATGCCGCAGGAGTTTTACCTTCTACCCTTCACCAAATGGTAAAATTCGAATATGAGGATCAGGAAATTGTGGTCCATGGAGAAGATGAACAATCGATCTATCGGGATCCATATGTCCCATGCTTAAAAGCCAAGGAGGGTAGTGAGCACATAGTCTACCAAGCATTTGAAGTTGTGGTGGCGGATCAACATGAAGAAGGAAACCCTTGCCCTTAACCTTTCCTATCCAATGCCTCGATTATGGTGGCAAAGGAGACTATCAGACATGGTTTCAAGCCACGAAAAGGACTTGGAAAGTCTTTGCAAGGCATATCTGAGCTAGTGACTTTGCCTATGACCGAAAAGTTCTTCGGGATAGGTTTCTACCCTACCCAGATAATGTAAAATGGGTAGATGAGAGAAAGAAGGAAGGATGGGTCTTGCCACAGCCATTGCCACATTTGTATGAAACTTTGTCAAGCCGAAGTACAGTGAAGAGGAAGACGATGAGGTTTTCATGGCTGAATAAATTGAGGAAATATGTGGGGCAATGAGAAAAGTACTCTACGAAACCCACATGGTCCAGCCGGGAGAGGACACTAGCACCGCTGAGGTGTTATATATGGGACAAAGCGCCAAGTTTCAAAAATGGAAGGCTACGCCATTTCCGATCAGGCGGGAGTCCCGGTAGACCTGTCCTGCTATTCTTCTGCATCCCGAGTTGTTCCAGGGTGTAACTCGGATGTTTCTTTTAGTTTCTTGTCTTTAAATTCCCAATGTAAACCCTGTTATCTTCCCAAATTCCAAGAAATGAAATCATTATTTCATCGTTTATTTTTCTCTTTATTTTTCTAATTTTCTTTTATTTCTTCTTTTCAGTTATAATAATGCGGCTTTAAATAACATGACATGCTTGCGGACTTCATGCCCAGATCCAAACACGCTGTCTAATTGTGAAATAATGAACCAAGAACCGGAATATGATGAAGAAGAGGCTTTTAGGGAAATAAATCGAGAACTGGAACAATTTGAGAATAAGCCTAAGCCAAATTTGAATGATACCGAGCTGCTTAACTTAGAAACTTCTGAGGAAATCCGGGAAACCAAAATAAGCATTCACACAGATAAGAAAACCCGAGATGCAATAATCCAACTCCTATTTGAGTTTAAAGATTGGTCATACGATGACATGCCAGGGTTGAGTGTTGATTTAGTGGTGCATAAGTTGCCAACTTACCCCGATTTCCCTGCGGTCTAACAAAAACAAAGAAAGTTTAAAACTGACATCAGTGACAAGATCAAAGAAGAAATCATGAAACAGTTGAAAGTAGGGGTAATCCGAGTAGTTCGGTAGACTACATGGTTGGCTAATGTAGTCCTGGTTACGAAAAAAGATGGGAACACCCGATTGTGCGTGGACTACAGAGATTTGAACAGGGCAAGTCCCAAAGACAATTTCCCTTTACCCAACATTCACATCCTTGTTGACAACTGCGCCAAGCATGAGATATAGTCCACCCTGGGGTACATACTATTACCGGGTTATTCCATTTGGTCTGAAGAATGCTGGAGCGACCTATGCGAGGGCCATGACCGCCATCTTCCATGATATGATGCATTAGGAGATAGAAGTGTATGTACACGATGTAATCATCAAGTCCCGAACTCAGAATGACCACGTTCGAGATCTGAGAAAGTTCTCCGAGCGATTGCGCAAGTATGATCTAAAGCTGAACCTGGCTAAATGTGCATTTAGAGTTCCGTCGGGCAAACTTCTGGGCTTTATAGTCAGCAGGAATGGTATCGAGTTAGACCCAACAAAGATAAAGTCTATCCGGGATTTACCTTCTCCGAGAACTAAGAAGGATGTGATAAGCTTGTTGGACAGATTAAACTATATCAGCCAGTTCATTGCTCAACTGAATTCCACGTGTGAGCCCATATTCAAGATATTGAAGAAAGATGCATCAGTCAAGTGGACAGATGAATGTCAAGAAGCCTTCGAAAAGATCATGTAATATCTGTCAAATCCTCCAGTCTTGGTCCCACCAGAGCTATGGAGACCTCTTTTCTTGTATCTGACGGTATTGGAAAATTCTTTTGGCTGTGTCCTCGGGCAACACGATATAACTGGGAAGAAAGAACAGGCAATCTACTACTTGAGTAAGAAGTTCACCGGTTATGAAGGAAAATATACTCTGTTGGAAAGAACCTGCTGCGCCTTGACTTGGGTCACTTAGAAGCTAAGACACTATCTGCAAGCCTACACCACCTACCTCATAACCAGGTTGGATCCATTGAAGTACATATTCCAGAAACCAATGCCCATAGGGAGGTTTGCAAAATGGCAGATTCTACTCACTGAGTTTGACATAGTCTATGTCACTTGTACGACAATGAAAGCCCAAGCATTGGCAAATCATCTGGCTGAAAATCCGACGAAGAATACCAACCATTGAGCACTTACTTCCCAGATGAAGAGGTAAATTCAATAGAAGAATTCTCTGAAGACACTCATGCTTGGAAAATGTTTTTAGATGGAGTGGTAAATGGCAGGGGTGTGGGAATTGGAGCAATCTTAATCTCACCTACTGGTCAACACTACCCGGCTACAGCCAGGCTTCAGTTCTTCTACACGAACAATACTGCTGAGTATGAAGCCTGCATCATGGGCATGAACATGGTAATTGACCAAGACATAGAAGAGTTATTAATCATGGGGGATTCCGAACTGATTATCCGACAAGCCCAGGGAGAGTGGGAGACCCGAGATGTTAAGCTCATTCCCTATCGGTAACATGTGGAAGATCTCAGCAAGCGGTTCAAGTCGATAGAATTCAGGTACATCCCTCGGTGTCACAATGAATGAGCCGATGCACTTGCCACTCTGGCTTCGATGCTGCCTTACACAGGCAATGCCCATATTGATCCTCTAGAGATCCAAATCAAGGAAAGTCATGGTTATTGTAACACGGTTGAGGTGGAGCTAACCATCCAGGCATGGTATCACGACATTAAAAGGTTTTTGAAAATAGAAGAATAACCCGAGCAAGCTACTAGAGATCAAAAGAGAACCCTCAGAGCGCATGCGAGTGGTTTCTTCTTGAGTGGTGATGTCTTGTACAAGAGGACCCCGGATCTCAATTTGTTAAGATGTGTTGACGCCGAGGAAGCCGGAAGAATTATGCATGAAGTGCACGCAGGAGTGTGCGGACCTCATATGAATGGGTATGTTTTGGCAACAAAAATTCTTGGAGCAGGATATTATTGGATAACTATGGAGAAGGACTATTTCAGCTTTTTCCGAAAATGCCATCAGTGTCAGGTGCACGGTGATTTGATTCATGCACCACCAACTGAACTGCATCCTATGTCAGCACCTTGGCCATTCGTTGTTTGGGGCATGGACGTCATTGGACCAATCGAGCCAAAAGCCTCAAATGGACATAGATTCATACTGGTTGCTATTGACTACTTCACGAGGTGGGTTGAAGCCGTCACTCTTAAGTCAGTCATCAAGAAAATTGTGGTAGATTTTGTACACTCTAATCTTATTTGCCACTTTGGCATTCCTGCAAATATCATCATAGAGAATGCTGCCAACCTGAATAGTCGTTTGATGGAAGAAGTATGCGAACAATTTAAAATAACACATAGAAATTCCACTCCCTATCGGCCCAAAGCCAATGGTTCCGTCGAAGCAGCAAACAAGAACATCAAGAAGATTTTGAGAAAGATGATTCAAAGCTCTAGACAATGGCACGAAAAGCTACCTTTTGCATTACTTGGATGTCCCACCACAGTGCGCACATCGGTAGGAGGAACCCCATACTTGTTGGTCTATAGAACTGAGGCTGTTATACCTGCAGAGGTAGAAATCCCTTCACTCCGGATAATCGTTGAAGCAGAAATTGAGGATAGTGAGTGGGTCAAGACTCGGTTGGAGCAGTTGTCTTTAATTGATGAAAAACGAATGGCCGCAGTTTGTCACGGGCAGTTGTACCAACAAAGAATGGCCTGCGCTTATAACAAGAAAGTGCGTCCCAGGAATTTTAAAGTGGGACAACTCATGTTAAGACGCATTCTCCCTCATCACCAGGAGGCAAAAGGAAAATTGTCTCCTAATTGGAAGGGTCCATACATCATTCGAAAGATATTGCCGAGAGGAGCACTTTATCTGGGAGACATCGAAGGAAATGATCCCGAAACAGCTGTGAACGCAGATGCAGTAAAAAGGTACTATGTCTAGACCTTCTACGATGATGACTTTGCGTAGTTGAGATGACGAAGGCTTTCCTTCTCGCTATCCAAACACTATCAACCCTTCACAAACCCATTTGAGCCGGTTACTCTTCTTTGGCTACCCTCTTTGGAACACGGAAGTATTATAAAAAAAATGATGAAAAGGAAAAGAAAAATAAAACAAAAACAAAAACAAAAACAACAAAAAACAAAATGTTTTCCCTGAACTACGTCTGACTTGATTCCGAAAGGATACATAGGCAACCTCTCTCTGGGGTTCAGTCATACCAAATCAAAAATCCCAATTCCCCCAAAAGTTGAAACCAGATGATATATTGGTTCGGCTATGAGTCCACCAAAATGGTTCCAAAGTTGTACTTCCGTCCAAAATTCTTTTTACCCAAAACCTTGTCCAAGTCCTTCTGATCAATTGGCAAAGGCGTGGGAATTGAACAACAACATTGTTGGAATCTGATATAGTTTAAATTGAGATAAATAAAATGAGAGAGTCTTATCGGTGAAAACCTTCGGGCACCATAAGGCGGCAGTGAGTAGAGAATTTGAAAATGAGAGAGTCCGTTTGGTGAAAACTCGTAAAGAGCACTATCGGGAGACGGTGAGAAGAGAAATAAGAGAGCTCGATTAGCAAAAGAAGACATCTCACCACTAAAAGAGTCCTGGCAAGGGTCCCTAGTTTTGAAATACTGATCAATGGGTTCAAGAGAAGCTGGAAAGTTTGTGTGGGTCGGGCATCCAGTCCAAGAAGCATGTCATATCCATTTGAAGCCAGCATGCACCCCCAGATAAGTCCTTCTTTTCACCTGAAAGGGACGCTTCTCTTTAAACTCATATGCTTGCCTTTTGTATACTTCTTCTTTAATTCCCTTTCGGTTTAACTCTGATTCCGAGATTATTACAAAGAAAAGGTGGCAGGACTAGTTTTATAGGGCTTCGCCTGGCAAAAGCCAAAGAAAATACCCAGCCTTAGCGGGTGTGTCAGGACAATCCTGAATGAACATGAATATGGATGTTTTAAAGCAAAGACATTGGAAAGGAAAGAAAGTCAAAGACAAAGGTCCTAAGAGATGAATAAAGTGAAAAGGCCAGAGCCCACACGGGCGAGTCATCATGAAATCCTAAAAGTTGAGTCCTTTCAGTTTGAAAAGAGATTCACCCTCAAAACCAGCAAGCAGCAAAGTTCTCAACGAAAACCGGGCCGGGATCAAGCAATTGAGATGATCAACGCCACAAAACCAACCACTGTTTCAAACTAACAAATTGTTTTTTGTTTGAAAGTTAAAACATGTGTAATTCAGAGCAACCACGCAAGAAGCAGGTGCAACCCAAAAGAGAAAAGAAATGCGCAAGTGCTGAAACAGCTTTGTAGCATGGAACCGACCAAAAAGGGAAGTTTCCCTCAAATTCTGTCATGCGTTTTACTAAATTAAAAAAAAGAAGAAAAGAAAAAGAAGAAGAAAGAAAGAAGAAGAAGAAGTGAAAATGAAAAATCCCAAAAAAATCATGGTAGCATATGGCCCCATTCCCTAGATATCCCAGCATAACCCGTGGACCTCCCTGGCATAACCCAAGGACCTTTTTTCTTTTATCCCAGCATAACCTACCTAGCATAACCCAATGAGCCTTTTTTCCTTCTTATAAAAGCATAACCCGTGGACATCCCTGGCATAACCCAAGGACCTTTTTTCTTTTATCCCGGCATAACCCGTGGACCTCCCTGGCATAATCCAAGGAGCATTTTTTTTTTCCTTCTTATCCCGGCATAACCCGCAGACCTCCCTGGCATAACCCAAGGACCTTTTTTATTTTATCCCATAACTCGTGGACCTCCCTGGCATAACCCAAGGACCTTTTTCTTTTATCCCGGCATAACCCGTGAACCTCCATGGCATAACCCAAGGACCTTTTTTCTCTTATCCCAGCATAACCCGTGGACCTCCCTTGCATAACCCAAGGAGCCTTTTTTCCTTCTTATCCCGGCATAACCCGTGGACCTCCTTGACATAACCCAAGGACCTTTTTCTTTTATCCCGGCATAACCCGTGGACCTCCCTAGCATAACCCAAGGACCTTTTTTCTTCTATCCCGGCATAACCCGTGGACCTCCCTGGCATAACCCAAGGAGCCTTTTTTCCTTCTTATCCCGGCATAACCCGCGTACCTCCCTGGCATAACCCAAGGACCTTTTTCTTTTACCTCGGCATAACCCGTGGACCTCCCTAGCATAACCCAAGGACCTTTTTTATTTTATACCGGCATAACTGTGGACCTCCCTGGCATAACCCAAGGAGCCCTTTTTCCTTCTTATCCCGGCATAACCCGCGGATCTCCCTGGCATAACCCAAGGACCTTTTTTCTTTTATCCCGGCATAACCCGTGGACTTCCCTGGCATAACCCAAGGACCTTTTCTTTTATCCCGACATAACTTGTGGACCTCCCTGGCGTAACCCAAGGACCCTTTTCTTTTATCCCGGCATAACCCGTGGACCTCCCTGGCATAACTTGTGATGACCCAACCCGTTGTCTCATGAGTTACTACCCCGTTCTTCCCATTTTCTGCTTCCTTATGTTTCATTATCTGTATTGGGTGCGTTAGAATTTAATTGGAGTGATTTTATTATGAAATGAGACAGTTAGTCTCTTTTAAGAAGGCTTAAGTTGGAAAAGTCAATCGGATGTTGACTTGTGAGTTAGAGGGCTCGGAATTGGATTTCGATGACTCAGTTAGCTCCGGGTGATGATTTAAGGCTTAGGAGAATCGGAAGTAATTTTGGAGCTCCGGTGAAGAAGTTAGCCTATTTTGGCGAAGTTAGTATTTTGGCAATTTTCGGTTGATAGGTGATATTTTGATCCGGGAGTCGGAATGGAATTCCGAGAGATTCAGTAGCTTTGTTAGGTGATTTTGGACTTGTGCACAAAATTTCAGTTGATTCGGAGGTGTTTATGTCGGGTTTTTGATTGAATGCAAGTTTGGGAAGTTTTAGTTTAATTTGATGAAATTTGGTGATTTTGATGTTAACTATAGTGTTTTGATGGTTTGAGAAAGTTTTAATGAGGTATTAAAACATATATGTACTTTTGGTTGAGGTCCCGGGAGCCTCGGGTGTGTTTCGGATGCCAAACGGGTCATTTTTTGGAAGATTTTTGTTGTTTTGAGCAAAAACATGTAATGATCCAAAGGTCCATTTTTAGTTCAAGAGATCGTAATTTGATTTCGAGACTTCCAGAATTGAAATCATGAATTATATGACTGATCTAGAAGGTTTGGTCTAATTTCATCATGTCGCGATTGGGTTTTTGACACGAAACATGAGTTAATTGTTTAACGAGCGAAATGGGTATTGAACTGAGTAAATGAGGTCCGAATCGAGTTTCGATTGAAGGGCTGTGTTCATATTATCATTTGTGACTCATTGGAAAAATAATCATCAAATTCCGAGTTCGTATGATTAAGTTATAGCATTTTTAGCGAAATAAAAAGCTGCTGCAATTTTCTGGGGCAAAACTGGTATTTTTGCTTCTGCGATGAACAGTACCTGTAGAAGCGGGTGAACAGTGATTTTTCGCTTCTGCGGTGAACAGTACCGCAGAAGCGGTGAACAGTAAAATTGCACCTGCGGTGAACAGTAACCGCAGATGCAAAAATCACTGGACATTTTATTTCGGGCAGTCCGCGAATTTTTCTCATTTTTGAAGCTATGGAGCTCAGATTGAAGTGATTTTTGAAGCGATTTTCACCATATGAATCAGGGTAAGTGTTCTTAACTCAATTTTGGTTGTATAACTTGAATCTATTACGAGTTTTGACGTTTAATTTGAGAATTTTGTTGAAAATGGGTAGAAACCCTCTAGGATAGAATCAGTGATTTGAGGGGTCAAATGGACTCCGATTTTTTTTGAACTTGATATGTATATACTCGTGGCGAGATAAGGATCATATTGATGTAAAATTTTCTGGATTTTGAGACGTGGGCCCAGGGCTCGGGTTTTGGTAATTTCGGGAATTGTACCCGAATTTGATTGTTTTCGATTGGGTATTTTTCCCTTAGCATATTGTGATGTATTCACTCTGAAGTTGGACAGATTCGTCGCACGAGGAGGCCAATTCGAGAGGCAAGGGCATAGCGAGCTAGACTTTTGGCCGTCTTGAGGTGAGTAATGATTTTAAATGATATCATGAGGGTTTGAAACCCCGGATTGCACAACATACTGCTATGTTGAGATGAGACACGCATTGTATGACGAGCGCGTGGTCATTTACTATTGGGTATTGTGACTTGGTCCATCCCGGTTGATATTTTACCACGTATTTGATAAAGACTTGTTGTTTTTCACCATAATTTGGGCTTATTGCCATACTTGGGATTCGTGCCAATTATTTGAAATCTTTTGTGAATTTCCATCACTATTTTCCTCACTAATTAAAATATTATTTGAACTCAGTCCAATTGAATTATACTATTTTGTGAACTCATCTACATTTATACGCAACTTGAGATTTAAATGATGTTTATAATCTTGTTTGAGCTGAGCACCATTGTTTTACTGATGCCCAAGGGGCTTATGATTATTTTCTGGACTGATTGAGGCCGGGGGCCATATGTGAGGATATGTTGAGTGATGTGAGGAGGCTTTCAGGCCTCGATTGTGATGTGTGAAGGCTTTAAGGCCTTATGATATAGCGCTTGGGCTGTAGGAACCCCTTCGGAGTCTGTACACACCCCCAGTGAGCGCAGAGTACCCAGTGAGAGGCCGATGTTGTGTTTTTTGTGAGTTGGGAGTGAGCCCGAGAGGCTGATGTTGTGTGTTGGTGAGTTGGGAGTGAGCCCGTGGGGCTGANGTTTGAATGAGGTATTAAAACATATCTATACTTTTGGTTGAGGTCCCGAGGGCCTCGGGTGTGTTTCGGATGCCCAACGGGTCATTTTTTGGAATATTTTTGTTGTTTTGAGCATAAACATGTAATGATCCAAAGGTCCATTTTTAGTTCTAGAGATCGTAATTTGATTTCGAGACTTCCAGAATTTAGATCATGAATTATAGGACTGATCTGAAAAGTTTGGTCTAATTTCATCAAGGCGCGATTGGGTTTTCGACACGAAACATGAGTTAATTGTTTAACGAGCGAAATGGGTATTGAACTAAGTAAATGAGGTCCAAATCGAGTTTTGGTTGAAGGGCTGTGTTCGTATTATTATTTGTGACTCATAGGAACAAGAATCGTCAAATTTCGAGTTCGTATGATTGAATTATAGTATTTTTAGTGAAATAAAAAGCTGCTGCAATTTTCTAGGGCAAAACTGGTATTTTTGCTTCTGCGGTGAACAGTACCCGCAGAAGCGGTGAACAGTATCGCACCTGCGGTGAACAGTAACCGCAGATGCAAAAATCACTGGACATTTTATTTCAGGCAGTCCGAGAATGTTTCTCATTTTTGGAGCTATGGAGCTCGGATTGAAGCGATTTTCGAAGTGATTTTCACCATGTGAATCAGGGTAAGTGTTCTTAACTCAATTTTGGTTGTATAACTTGAATCTATTACGAATTTTGACGTTTAATCTGAGATTTTTGTTGAAAAGGGGTAGAAACCCTCTTGGATAGAATCAGTGATTTGAGGGGTCAAATGGACTCCGATTTTTTTGAATTTGATATGTATAGACTCGTGGCGAGATAAGGATCGTACTGATGTAAAATTTTCTAGATTTTGAGACGTGGACCCAGGGCTCGGATTTTGGTAATTTCGGGAATTGTGCCCGAATTTGATTATTTTCGATTGGGTATTGTTCCCTTAGCATATTGTGATGTATTCACTCTGAATTTGGGCAGATTCATCACACGAGGAGGCCAATTCAAGAGGCAAGGGCATAGCGAGCTAGACTTTTGGCCGTCTTGAGGTGAGTAATAATTTTAAATGATGTCGTGAGGGTTTGAAACCCCGGATTGCACAACATACTGCTATGTTGAGATTTGACACACATTGTATGACGAGCGCGGGGTCATTTACTGTTGGGGATTGTGACTTGGTCCATCCCGGTTGATATTTTATCACATATTTGATAAAGACTTGTTGTTTTTCACCATAATTTAGGCTTATTGCCATACATGGGCTTCGTGCCAATTATTTGAAATCTTTTGTGAATTACCATCACTATTTTCCTCACTAATTGAAATATTATTTGAACTCAGTCCAATTGAATTATACTATTTCATGAACTCAGCTACATTTATACGCAACTTGAGATTTAAATGATGTTTATAATCTTGTTTGAGCTGAGCACCATTGTTTTACTGATACCCAAGGGGCTTATGATTATTTTCTAGACTGATTGAGGCCGAGGGCCATATGTGAGGATATTTTGAGTGATGTGAGGAGGCTTTCAGGCCTCGAGTGTGATGTGTGAAGGCTTTAAGGCCTTATGATATAGTGCTTGGGCTGTA